>JAGDQP010007593.1:15609-66599 GCA_022664845.1 Lepisma saccharinum | reverse complement strand
GAGAGATTCATCATCATCATAGTAATTTTCTATCCACTGCTGGATGAAGATCTCCCCCTTTTCTTCCCACATGTCTCGGTTTGCTGCTATTCTCATCCATGTAGCTCGCGAACAACCCTTGATTTCATCTATCCATCTTGCATTTGAACGTCGTGTCGGTCATTTCTTTTGTTTGGTAATCCAATGTAGCACTTTTGTCGGCCATCTTCCATCTGTTCATCTAGTTATGGCCCATCTTTACTTCATCATCTTCGCAATCTTGATTATATCTTGTACCTTTGTTTGTGCGCGAATCCATTCATTTCTCTTTCTGTCGCTTCTGGTTACTCCTAGCATGCATCTCTCCATTCCTATTTGTGTGACTCTTAATCTTTGAGTCGTTTGCGCATTCAATGTCCAAGTTTCACAGCTGTAAGACATATTGATTATAAACTTTACGCTTCAGACACATTGGAAGTTTGCTTTTGAAAATAAAGTGTAGTCTTCCTAACGAACTCCACGTCATTTTACATCTATTTATTTCAGCCGTCAACTTGCCATTCGTTATTTTGAGCTGGCCTAGGTAAACACTCATCAACTATCCCCATTGTCTCTCCGTTCATCTTTATTTATTTATTTGCAATATGTTGATTGTACATTACTTTTGTTTTACTTAAATTCATTTTAAAATCTATTTTCGAACTCTCATTATTCAATTCTTTCATTCTGATTTGTAGTTCTTCTGCACTTGAAGCAAACAGGACTATATCATCATCGAATCGTAGATGAGGAAGATATTCCCCATTAATTTTTATTCCAACTTCATCCCAGTTTAAATTTTGGAACACTCTCCAGGACCGCAGTTTTGGAGAAATCTCTTTGCCTTACCCCTTTACCAACTTTATTTATTTATTTCTTGATGCAATCTAATGACAGATGTAGCAGTCGAGTAGATGTTTCGCAGTAACGTGATATATGCACTTTCGTTGCCTTGATATTCAAGTGATAAAGTAATGTTGCCAAGGATATCCAATCGAGAGCTTTTTCAAAATCTATTAATACCAGACACAGTGGAAGTTCTTATTCATTAGTCCTTTCCATAACTTCATTATGTAGTTCATTTTGCTAAATAAATGACGAAATCCGGCTTGTGCCCTTCCCTGGTTAAAATCTAAGTCTCGTTCAATACGATTCAAAGTAACTTAGGTGAATATTTTGTATTGAACTGACAGTAAACTAATTGGTCTGTATTTTTGAACGCGTTTTTGTCCACTTTCTGGTATAACAAAATAATAACAACATTAATCCAACTTGACGATATTTCTCTCTTCGTCAGGCACATTGAGCAAGTTCCTCTTTCATCTTTTCACCTCTCCATTTAAACATCTCTGCTGAGAGTCCATCTTTTCCTGCGATTAGCCGTTCTTCATTCCTCGAAGTACTTTATCAACTTCTTCTTTCATTACGTCTGACACATCAACATCATTTTATTCTGAATCTTATTCTCCTAGTTCTTCTTCGGAGTAGTACTAATCTCTGTAGAAATTTTCAAATATTTTTTATAATTTCTTCCTTATTTCGTGTTACGGTCCTGTCTGGTCTCTTAACTGCAATTAGTTGCTTTTTTCCTATCATGAGCTGCTGTTTGGTTTTCTTCAGGCTATTGTTTTCCTCGATTGTATTTCTAACATGATGTTCATTGTATCTTCGTACCGTACATTCTCTCATATTTTTTCCTTATGGTTTTATTTAGTTCTATGTGCTCAATTCTCTTCATGTAATTTTCTTCTTCTTTCATTTCCCTCCTTTTCTTCATCAAGAGTTTAATTCTTCTGAGATTTTGCTCACTTTTTCTATTTAATGCCTGCTATTTCCTTGACTGTTTCTGTTATTATCTCAGTCAGTATTTTATTTCGGCTATTGATGTCGTCTTTATCTTCTAACTCTTCCAAGACGACGAATCTGTTGCCTAGTTCTATCTCGAATGTCTGTCTGTGTTTTCCTAAATTTTCCAGGTCTGAACGTGGCGATTTTCCTCTAATAAGCTTCTTTCACTCAAGTCTAGTATTTAGTTTCAGCTTACATCTTACCATCCTATGATCACTCGAGATTTTGAAACTATTCAGAACAGACACGTCTTGCAGAATTTCTCTGTTGTTCGTTAAAGCGTAGTCTCTTTCAGTTTCGTGTCACTGCTCTGCACAGTTCCTACTTTCGCATTGAAGTCTTTGGAGCATATAACATCCATACTGTATCTCTTGTTTATCTTTATTACCATTCATGAGATTCTATCTGAAATTCCTTCAATTTCTGTGATACGCGACTTGGCCACGTGTAATTCCGTTCGAGTTACCGTGTCGATATACTGGTAGTCTGCAGTCCAAACCCGGGCATTTTGACCCTCCGACCTCCTGCAGGACTGACCGTTGCCAGCTGCATTCCATTCCCCGGGCAATGAGGTCCTCCGAGGCTGTTTCCTGACTTGTACCATCATGTGTAAAGATAGGAGGGGTGCTGATATTTGACTCACCACGCTGTCTGCTAATGCGGGTTGGTGAACAGCCCATCCATGTTCGTTCGCCAAGCAGTTGCTTGGGTACTTACAGGCCCCACGACGTGCACGTATGCATTGGACATTAGGCGTCTACCCCGGTCGGTTCCCTTAAGCCTTAGCAAGAGTAATTAATTGGTCTCCTG
This sequence comes from Lepisma saccharinum, assembly GCA_022664845.1. Taxonomy (NCBI): domain Eukaryota; kingdom Metazoa; phylum Arthropoda; class Insecta; order Zygentoma; family Lepismatidae; genus Lepisma; species Lepisma saccharinum. The sequence continues at coordinate 63,923 of JAGDQP010007593.1, read as the reverse complement.
CCACTTATTGGCAGAAGCCTTTTGGGGCAGTAGTCCCGGTTTGTCGGTCCTGTCTCGGTTTCCCGTACATATACAGCATATATATATATATATATATATATATATATATATATATATATACGCCATTGAGACATTGAAGGTGAATACGTAAAACATTGTCCGAGCCGCCGTAGCTCAGTGGTAGAATGTTGGGTTAGCATTCGACAGGTCCCGGCTCTTGCTCAGCACCCGACCAACCTGATTGAGGTTTTCCCGGCTTTTTCCTCCGTCATATCAAGAAAATGCAGGGATGGCACCTTCAACATAGACCCTGGTCGACGCCTAGCCGAATCCTTCCCTGTCCCCTATCCCGGCCTGAGTCTTAAATGACTAAAGTCCATAAATAAAATTCAAATCAACGAAAAACATTCAAAAGCACGAGGGAAAGAAAGTAAAAAAGAAACGGTCCTGGTCTTAAATAAGGTGCCAAGTCGGTATTTGTTATGTACCAGGAAAAGCGTCTGCGAAATACCAGGAAAAGCGTCTGTAAGAAACCTAGTCTGGGGAATTGAACCTCGGACCTCCGGGATAAGAACGTTGTTCTATTCATATTAAGATATTATCTAGGCTCCGTGGTCCAGACGGTAACGTCGTGGACTTCGAATCGACAATTGGCACAGGTACGCGAGTTCGAATCCCTCTGACTGACCATCCTGACTGAAGTTTTCCAGAGATTCAGTAAATGTTACCAGGCGAATGCCAGAATAGTACCTTAAGTAAGGTCCTCGTCGCTTCCTTCACAATCCTTTCCTCTACTCTATCCCTGCCTGAGTCAGAGATGCATAGAGGCCATAAGTAAATATAAGACCAATTCTTCGATGATATTTTTGGTTATAAAGATAAACGGGCCGAAACGGGAGGAGATGGCTGGAGAATAGAGGAGGAAACTGCATAATGAAGAACTTCACGGACTGTACGACTCACCTAATGTTGTAAGGATAGTGAAATCGCGACGACTAAAGTGCGCAGGTTATGTAGTTCGGCTGGGGGAAAGCGAATTATATTCCGTCGTGGTTGGAAAGACAAAAGGTAGGAGACGGGGACGTCGTTGGGAGGAGAATATTAGAAAGGATCTTCGAGAAGTAGGTGTTGATGATGAAGACTTGCCAGGATAGAATCATATGGCGAACATTTGATACTGCGGCAATGAACTTGTGAGTTCCGTAAGCCACAGAGTAAGTAAATAATCTTCCAAAGTTGGCGTGCACAGACGTAGGGCAAGACAATGACAGCACATTGCAATGATCTCCATTAATGAATATACTCTTATTAACCTAAACGTTTAACATACACTAGTTAATGTGAATTTATCAATCTCAGGTTCAGATCGCGATAGAGTGGGAAAGAGGATGTAGCTAGGTAGTCGACCAAGCCCTAGTTTGTAGGTACCATCTAGATATTTGGTTGGTTCGACTGAGGAAAAACCCTGAAAAAGCCTCAGTCAGGATGAGTGTCCGCTGGGATCGTTCCCAAAACCTTCCGATTGCTAAACCAATGACTCTAAAAACTGACCTCCAACAAGAGTACCACCTTGTGAAAGTGATGGAAACCCTCAAAGACATTTGAATAAGGAAGGCCGGCAGCAAGAATCGAATGGGATCGTTTCCATGTCATAAAAGAACAAGAATAAGCATAAAAAAAGAATAAATTTTGGGTAGGCCTACGAGATGTTCATAAACTGATGGTGAATTCTTCGCCCCATTAAAACATGAGGGTGAGTTGGTTTGACCTAACTGGTACCAATAGATATTCAGAAATAGGGAGAAAGGACCAAGAGTATTTGGGGAAATGACAGCGAAGAAAGTCATTTCCTACCGGTCGGTGATATTAACGTTCAAATAAGAAGGTAACTCCGGAGATTTCAATCAGTGGGTTAGCTGAAACCTGAAAATTTCAACTAGAGGATTTAACACTAACCCCATTGATTTCAACAGAAGATTTAACAGTAACCTATGAAGATTTTTGACGGGGTTTAACGGTAATTTCCGGTAATTAGAACAGGAAATCGAGTGGTATCCTCGGTGGATTCGATCGATGACTCGGGCGGTAACTCCGTTGTTGTGTCGTGAATTCGGGGAAATGTCGGGCGAAAGAACGCAGAAGAGTGTGCGCGGAAGCATACAGGGAGAAGAGATTAGAGAAGAAGAGGAGAGATATGAAGAGCAGTGAAGAATGAAATCGGAGAATGCCTCAGAAAAAGAATCAGTCATTCTGTACTAATACCAGGGATGTGATGGAGAAAACGGAAGAAACGAAAAAACAAGTGCAACAACAACAAAAACAGACAAAATAAAAGCAACAGGAAATGAGAAAGTTCTCAAATGAAGAGGGCAATAATCCAGAAAGAAAGATGCAAGAAGAAACTGTAGAGAATACACTTAAGTAATAGTTAATAAATAAATCGTTATCGAATACCATAAAGCTATTACTCACATGAGTTTTGTAAACAAAATGTTGAAAGAGAAAATCAGTAAAAAGGACTTCGACATAATATCATACCGTGAAGCTCGTTTCTAAGATTTCCTTTCTTGAAAGAAAACTGTCGCAGAAACAGGAGGATATTGATAAAGCGAAACAAAGTTAAAAACTGCTACTCATTTTAGAGACAAGAACTAAAGAAAGATAAACGACCATCAAGAAAAGCGAAAACGAAATTATGAAACTAAGAATAAGAACTGGGCAAATTAATTAACTAGACTTAACGACTGCTAAGACCCAAGAAATGAACGAAGAGCTCCATAAACCGATAAGGAGTACATCAGACACTCCGTACTTTTTGAGTTGGATAAAACTGTCACAACATTCGGCAAAGTATGGTGAAGATCCAGTTGATGGTAGCACAAAATTCACAGATGACGTCAAATGCTGTCAGGATCAACCACGATTTGGGCGTCCATCGGTATTTTCCAAAGAGAATCTCGACAAAGCTATACGAAGTAGCCAGAATCCAATCATAGAGGAATTAGCGGAAACCTTCCAGGTATACCGGTACAGGACAACTGCTGAAAGACGGCTTGAATCACTGGGTTTCACCACAAAGTTTGATCGTTCACATTAGCTGAGCGAAACTCAACGGAAGGGGCGCGTCAACGGAAGGGGTGCGAACACACCAGAGGTGCAAAAAGTTCAGCCAAGTTCGTCAGCCCTAAAAAAGTGGTGAAATGGAGGATGAATGAGCCGAGTTCCTTGGCGACAGAATGTAAGAGGAAAACTGGAAGTTGGCACGAGGTGGCAAGGTTCATGATGTTCGAGCCGTAGGGTTAGTGGTAGTGGGCGTGATAGGTTTTTAGGGCCGCCACCAGCCTTATTTAATTTCGTTGAAGTGTTTTCAACTATGACATAGATTTCACTTTATATGCGTTTTTCTAAGGTGACATATCACACTTATTAAAAAATACAAATTAAAGTGTAGCGATAGTCAAAGTGTTAAAGAAGGGAAAATGCACATAACAAAGAAAGAAGAAATGTATTCTGTATTCTTACATGATAGTGAAACTACGTGCCTGGATTTGTGGCGCTTGCAAGACTTTCTTTTACTATAGATACCGTAAAAGAGTAGTGACTTTCAAGGTCACTTCGTGGTTGAGAGGTAGCTTGTCGAGCTACCAGCGACGGGTGCGGAATGTTCCAGCTTTGAACCCCACAGCATAGGTTGAATAATTTACTGTTGGAAAATTAATACTGTATATCTTGATGAAAACTACGGACAAAATGCAGCTAAATGTGTATACCAATAGACAGCAACCATGCTCTGTTTCGGCCAAGTGAACCCGTTTCTTCATCGTACGCTTCTTGATTTCAACCTCTTTCTTCTCAACCATTATTCAACGTTGAATAAACATTCAGATATTTCTGTACATCTACAACGTTAAAATTACATTTTGTTAATAACGTTTAATCCACGTATTTTCAACGTGTGTGCTACTGAGGAAAGATGCTTAAAGACCATAAATTAAAATCTATTTCTTTGCGATATGGATTTTTCTGTTCAAATCGATGAAAAAGCGTTCCTGAATTTTTTACAGAAAAAGCAATAAACTTGATTAGATTTTGAATATGAACTTCTTATGCCGTTTTACTTCAGAAAAAAAAATAATAACAGCAGACAATTTTGATTTATAATACTGTAGAAAATAGTTGTTCAAAAGTTTGAACATCATTTCCTCACACGTTCAGTAGTGGCTCGTTGCTTGATGAGGTGGTAGTGCCAGAAGGTTAAGCACCAAAATACTGAGGTTTCCCTGGTTTCAATCGAATGACGTGATTGTACCTTCTGTAAGGCCAGGATTACTGCCTTTCCACATCCTGGCTTCTCCCCTGTCCCGGCCTGAATCTTAGATGCCTAAAGGCCATAAATAAATTTAAAGAAAAAAAAACTAAATCTGTCCAACCGTTTAGGAGATGTGGAACATGTATACATGGATAAAATGATTTTTATTTGTATACAGATTGGGGCGATTTCCTTATTCAACAAATACGCTCTTATGACTTTATTTTATTCACATATGATTATTTTGCATACAAGGATGTGTAAAGTGAAATCTAGTCTTTAAATAACACAGAACTTAGTCTTTAAATAAAACCAATGTTGACTCCTTCTGCTACAGTGCCAGTTCCAACTGCTGCGAATATAGGTCCACAGCGCTGATTTGGCCCGGTGTTAGCAGCTCGTAGTGCATCACTTGGCGACTACTTCACCAGAGATATTTATTTCCATATCAGTGACCACGCCTCCCCATGCAACATCAAAATCGACAAGTCCTTTTTGGTTACCATATTGTAAGATTTACGAAATATATTGTATTACTTGCTAGCAATAATGAAATTATTAAGAATGCAAGAATGAAAAAACTTCGGAATTCCATTTCTGCATCATTCCATCATCATCATAGTTCATAATTATCTCACCATCATTGCCTCACATTTTAATTTTTAAATTCAAACCATTATCCCCAGAAACTGAGTTCATGATCTCGGCCATTATTTCAATTATATTTCTTTATTTTTAAAGTATTGTTTGGCGCAAAAAAAAAAAAAAATGAAATTTCTAAATTTCAATTTTTGTACTTGGTTTTTCGCGATTTCAAAGTACACAATATCTAATTTGTTTCTAGGTAAAGCTCAAAACTGCACTCTCTTGCTAAATACTACAATACGTACAGCTACTATTCGATTGTAATCAGTGTTGAATCCAGAAGTTTCGTCCGAAGAAAATTGTATTGCTCGGGGGACAAAATTTTCAAAGTAATATGAAACGTTAAATTAGTTTTAGAATGTTCATCTATTCCTCCCGATGTCGGGGATAATTTCTGCGCTGGCTGGCTAGGGAGAATTTCACTTCTGGTTAGCTCTTTTGGATTCATTACTGATCGTAATTGAGCTGCAACCAAGTTCAGAAAATTAATAGGCGAGAAAATACTTTAATTAAAATAATACACAATTTAACTTCGTTATTTCTTATGTTCTCCGTAAGACGAAAGTTTCAGTTCCATGAAACAGTTGTTACCGTACGAGATATCACACAAAAAAATTTCATTAATCCCTGACTTTGAAAGAACAACATTTTTTTTTTAATTCAGACCCTTTTGCCACGAGGTGTGTAATTTCTAGAACTACTAAATGCCAGTAAGTGTACAATGCCTGCGAACTAAGTGCTTTGAAATGCAATATACTGTATAACGAGGAAAACAGAGAGATCAAGTCGTTGAAAAGAACGAAAAATAGTCGTTGAAAACCCACCCCAACATTAATCGTCGGCTTTGTTTTTCTGTTCGGTTACACGGCTTTTATAAACAGCAGACATTTTAGAAAAGTCGTGATAACAGGACTTCCTGCAATTATTCTCAGCAATTGTTTATAAAGAAACACAACCAAAAAGCATCATCTTGATAAATCATTCATCAATTAAAATGAAAAGGTGAATTGCTCTATGGATTAGTTTAATCATTATGCACTTATGACTTCTCTCCCCACGCGTTACACGAGACACAAAAGACGCACAAACAATCACAGCAATAAAAACCGAGTTACTTATTTATTGTCGATTCAAAGTTTAAAGAAATATCATGAGATGTTTTCTTTTCTTTCAAAATTTAAAGCATTAATTCGCATGATTTGTATCCAGGACATTTTCGGTAGTATTTTTTTTATTGTAATAAAAAATTCTTTTGTTAAAGTAGACTACAGAAAACATTTTCTTTTCTTTCTATAATGCATTTATCAAAAGTAATAAAGCCTTGCTTCGAAACAGTCTCAGTCTTGCGCTTAACTGGGCGCCGCAATATTATAACGTAAGCAATCTGCCTACTGCTTGTCATTAACATAAGATGGTATTTGATTTGTTAATATTGTCAACAAGAGATAGTAAAAATGGATTGAAAGAAATAGTATAAGTGGTGAAAAGCGTTTCTGTATGCCTTAACACGTCATTTAGTTCGTTTTATTCATTTAAAATTGATTTTTACTTTTAATACTTCTTTAAGATATTGATATATTTTGGTAGCTTCAACACTAATTTAAAGCAGCTCTTTTTTCATGATTAAATTATAAGATATCTTCTAATAATGCTCTTTAGAACTCTTGTATTTAAAAAGAATTATCTGTTGTATTTTTTCTGTAAAACATGTGGGCTTTTATATCTGACAAACGTATACTTTTTGATGAATGCTAGTGAAGCATTTTTCAATAACTTAAAACCATATTAATTAATAGTGCTCGTTACTGCCATCTGTTAACAATTTAACGTACTACTTGTAGCCCGTGAATATATTGAATAGTTTTAATATGTCATTGTAAAAAATTAATAATAAAAGCATGTAAAAAATAAAAGTATAAATTGGAACGATTACATTGAAGTTACTCGTGCGTTTCGTGAAGTAAAATAAAACACGGTCTTTGATAGGATTCGAACAGCCTTAGGTGAAAGTATAAAATGTTAAAAGTTGTGCTTGCTAACCACATTGTCAAGACATTAAAGTTGACACAAACTAGTGATAAAAAGAGCACGGTAAGTTAAGACTGACACCTGTCATTGTTCCGAGCAATTTGTGTTATTAAAAACATGTTTTGGTGTTTTAACTTATTGGAGTGTATTCTGCGGATTTATACATTAATTATTTCGTTAAGTGATGATCTGAATGTTCTTTCTCTTTCTTGTTTTTTCGTCTTCAAACTTCTGAATGAGGAACGTAACATAGAGAAAAGCATAAAGTTACGGAAATAGTACGAATTGATTACGTCAAACCAATCAGAAGATGGTTTTCGTTGTATGACGTAGCATATTTAATTCTCAGTATTTCATGCTATATTTCTACGTAACGGAAAAGCGTAGCGCTGAAATTTCCAAAACATTATATATTATTTAATCTGATACACAGAAACAAATTGTAAAATATATAAGGACGGTGAAAACGGAAATGTCCATTCACTTATCTGTAAACAAGATGTAAATGTATTTGTTCTTTCTGTCTTACTCTACTATTGTAGCAAAATAAATCTAATTCAGGATACTCGGATATATTAGTGCTTCACACAATGTATGTGTGGCAGCGGGTTCGAATCTTGCGCAAGTTCATTGAACGCAGTGGTTCAAAGCACACTTTACCAAAAATTGTATGCCCCGTCATTAGAAGTTCACAAGTTCGTTTAAGACGTTAATAATAATTTAAACAAAGCTAAATCAGTCTTTCCAGAAATGGAATTGAACTGCATAAGCAACGAGGACAAATATTTAAAAATTCACGTATGTTAATATTAAATCATTGAATGATTAAGAAAATGCTGGGGTACAATTTTGAATGAGGCCAAGAATGTTTCCTCCAATCATTTCCCTTGCATTTATTGTTAAACGGGGTGGTAGCAAGGAAACCCGCACATATCATTTTTTTTATGAAAAAAACTTTGTTCTTTTTAAGACAATGAAGAGCTGTAATAGATCATGCAAAGTAACTTTATCAAGAGATAAGTACATTTTTCAGAAAATCACTTTGTATTATTTAATGCAGCTCTTAATTCAGGTCTTGAAATGAACAAACCCGTTTTTTAAAATAAAAAATGGATATGCAATGTTTTGTTTGTTACTCTCTCAAATACCAGTTTAATGAGAAATTCTAAAAAATTGAAATCAGCAATTTGGGCGCTGTCAGTTTCAGGTAAGGCCTAGCCACAACTGGCGCTCCCCTCTGGCTACGGCCCTAAGTCATGGTGAGTTCCATTTTGTGTTATTCGTGCTTGCACACCAAAAAGCTGGTAAAATTTTTGCATGTTCCCAATATATTATAACAAGCCGAAAGAAAATGAAGACAATAGAAACATGAAAATTAATGATGAGATTACAGAAAAAATAAAGAAGTTTGATACTTGGGAGCATTTTTTTAAAAAAAGGAACGAGGTCACGAAATCAATAAAAAGTCTCTTAGCATCGGGCAACGCATGTTTGTGTTAGTTCAGAATGTTCTAATCTGGTGATTAATATCAAGAATGCTGAAACTGAAAATATACAAATGGATCTTCTGCTGGTAATTTATAGTTGCGAAAGTTGGAGTACGAATTAGCAGACGAACATAAATTACGAGTGTTCGAAACTAAGGTTTTGAGACGGGCTGAAGTGGAACATGATTACCCGGAGAAAGGAGATTTACGGACCGACGAGCTCCACCGACTGTACGATACACCCTATGTTCTAAGAATATTTAAATTATGACGGAAAAGATGGGAAGGTCATGTATCTCGTGTGGGGAAAAACGAAGATTAAATTCCATCCTGGTTGGGATGCCGGAAGGAAGGGGCCATTGAGAAGACCGAGATGTCGCTAGGAGGACAATATTAGAAGGGTTCTTCGATAAAAACTTTGATAAAGTTTATTTTATATGGGTGTCTAGTAACTGTTGATTACCGTCACGATTATCCGTCACGTTCTAGTTAAAAAGGCATTTATGCCTTTGCCGAAACTCGAGCCCGAACCTTTGAGTCTTTGACTTAACGCCTTAGACCGTACGGCTACCCGGTCGGTGAGGGGGGAAATGGATCTTTGAGAGGTAGATGATATTTTGTGATTAATACTGACTTGATATTGATTATAAATAATTTCTAAGGCGAGCGTTTCTTACTGCGACGATGAACTTGTGAATTCCATAAGCCATATAGTTAGATTATTGTTATGATCAATACATAATTCATACAAGAAACTAGTAACTGTCTTACTGACAAAAGGTTAACAAAGATAAAATTTGTCTTCTATTCGTCCAAATAGATTAGTTGATAATTCTTCTTAACAAAATGAAGTTATGCAGCAATTTGCTGTTTTACGTTAAAACACCTCAAAATGGCTTTATTTAACCTTTGGTATCTCAGGAGTCACTAAATCATCTGCAGGTTTTGTTCAGGAAAACCTTTACACTAGGAAGACTGTGTTGATGACTAAGAACTGTATTGAATAAAACTGTATTTGGAGTGTTTAAGCCCAAGTAACTTGTTTGTTATGATAAGATAGTTCCTAAATTTAATATCTTTTGTGTTATAATAGTGTGCTATTCTGAAACACGAGTAAAAGGTTTTCCAAGTTTCATTATTTTCATTCTTCAAATTAGAAATCACTGTTTATTAGTCAGACTCATGTCCTTCAAATAACTTTTGCAAGTAATAGTTCAATGAATACGTTACCTTGAGATTACTCAAGGACAAACAGTGTACAGTATCGGCATATTTACTTTTCTATTGCACAGTATCATGTGATCTCTCCACCAGTCATTCACAACGAAGTAATTCGATACCATTTCTTTGTTTCAACGCTGAACACATTTTCAAAAATCCAAACTTTGTTTATTTCCAATGGCTTAACTCTTTTCTCTTGTTAGTACTTCACTCACCTCTTTGTTCTTGGGCACAGAATTTTCTAGATGAACAATCTCCAGTCTTCATAGAACGTAGCGTCCTGACATTGACATTTTCTAACATCAATATCCATTTTGACTGCGTAATAACGGAACAAATCATCGTGAATTTTCTCATTATTTAATCAAAATGCAAGTACTCACAAACATGACTAGGCATTAACTAGTAAACATTTACTTTAATTGAAGTGTAAACACAATGTTGTCATTTTTGTGTAAACGTCATATTTTCCCCGTACTTCTGTGATTCATTTATTTAACAATACAACAGCATGAATCTCAGTAGCAGCCATCATATCCATACGGTTTATTAAGTCTACAGAAACTAGGCATATAATTCAATATACTCACTCATTCAGCTTGTAGAATGAACGCCGAGTAAGTTCCAGTGACCTTGCTGACTTATCATAATTTGTGCTGGAAGGATTTGGGAAAATGTACTTAAGATCCTTGTTATTAAACTTTTAAATATTTTAAAGAAAAACACACAATAATCTTTTCAATATTTTCGGAGAGATTCTGATTATATAACTAAAGAATTTTCAGTAAGTATTTGGGTAGCTCTAAAATATAATCCGTCAAGTCCATAAACCAAACTTTTGAAAAAAAAACACTAGTAAAAAAAAATTAACCGGATTTTGTCCTTGTTTCCCGGTTGAACCATGATACAGATACAACCCAAATTATTTTCAAAGAGTAGAAATGCACTTCAACCCATTTCCGATCATTAAGGAGTTTTCTTTCTGAGTGCCTCACTTGCTAGTTGCAAGTTTGAAGTTTCATTCTTGTAACCTTACACGGCTCTGAAGATATATATGTTTTGCATTTAATCGTAATAATAAATCACTATAATATTCAATAACGTAAGAAAGTTAAGATTAAGAGAGAACCCGTTCTTGTTTTCTAACTTTCGTATTGTATTTGTGATGTTACTTAATATTACTTGCGACTGAGTGTTCCTAGCTTTTAGTTGAATTCAAAAGTGTAGAGCTAACTGGAAGATGGAAAATGATTTCTGATCTCTTATTTATTTAGAACAGTTCCTTCATCTGAAACAGAACACTGTCCGTTGTTCTTCATAACTTGAGGCTTAAAACGTGTCCAAAACCAGAGGAAGGAGATAAGCATATACAGTATTGTCGTGACATATGTCTAAGTACGGTAATATACTACTCAAGATAATATTTGGCTAGTGTCCAACACAAACGACACCAACAGACAAAAGGGATGCGCAATAAAAGCTGTGGGCTACGTGACTATTGTGATAGTCAAAAGTGGTTTTCATGAACAACGATGAGTGAACATATTATTGAGCTCTTTAGTTTTACAAAGTTGTAATGATATGCAGTTGCCACAGGTTCAATATCTTACAATAGATAAACGTCGGGAGTTTCTTTCGAAGTCGGTTAAACAAATATTATTTTAAACAATGTTCTTTGGTTGATGGCTGCGAATCATGAAAATAAACACAGGGCCCAAAGAATACAGAAACATGGAGTATCCATTTCTGTCTTTTTATATTATCAACCTAAGATAATATATCTATTTACTAATCAAATCTAACAGACCTCTATGGAACTGTCACGTAATAGAGTCTATCTACCAATTTTAAGTAGCCTCCAACCAAAGTTTATCCTAGAAGCTGAATAGATTCAACTCATAATAGACCTCTATACCATTAACAAAGAATGCTTCCATCGTCAGGGTAAACATAAACAGGTTTATTATTTCACCTACTAAAAATAGCTAATCACACGTCATCGTATGAGACTGTAGGTCCTTTCCATCTTTCATGAATACCTTATCTGAACGTTCAAGTAATACCAATAAATCTTACTAAAAACTTGTATGTCTTATTGCAACAATTATATCAATATCAAACGTCCGTAACACATAGCGTCTCGTCTCGTATATAACTGCAGGTTAGTTCTAACTTTTTTTTTGCTGACTAGCGACTAGAGACAGGATAAGCACCCGAGGATGAGCCATTCTCGCGCATGCGTATTACTCCTTAAAGGTAAATATCACTTCCAACTATGTGCTTCCAGTTGCTAATTTAGTGTATTGGTAGCATGTCGGAAAACTAATCCAAAGAACACGAGTTTGAGCCTTTTTGGTGTAGTTTTTTTTTTTCGTTTTTTTAAAATGAAAATATTTTTTCATATATATATATATATATAAACGCATTAGGAAATTTAATAAAATTAGTGAACAAACGCATGTGGAAGTTAGGTAAGTCAGGTTCGGTGATTTTTTATTGCACACGCGGTTAACTTGTGTTTTCACATGGTGCCGTTCCCGTCGGTAGTAACAAGTTTTTGCTATGCTGAACACTATTTGAATTCCCGTGATGACGTAAGTTGAAAGATTTTGCGGGAAACTTTTTAATCCAAAGATCCATGTATAACTAAGCGATCCCGTGACAGGGAAATTTGAGTGACAGTAGCGCTCCTAGTGTCAGGGGAACGCAACACCAAACAAAATCGATATTCAGTACTTCGCATGGCTTGGCACATTTGGTTCTAAATTGTAAGTCGAATGCGATAAAAAAAATTTAAATATCCCGGTTATATTTTAGCCAAACCTCAAATGATAGCATATACCGTGGCCTAGTGAAGTCTAGACAGTAATAGGTATGCTATAGGCATGACGTTAAATGAGAAAATAAAAGAGCAAGGATAATAGTTTTTTTAAAAAACTAATTCACATGTTACGTTTCAATGCAGCAACGGATCTCCTGTTAATTTTTCCTCCAGGGTCATGCATGTCCGTGGCTACCAAGGTAAGCAAGTCATTAGGCCAAGGTTTGTATAATGTATAATGAAAACTATACGACTTCTGTCGATGTGTCGGTTTCAATGTTTATTAATCCATCAGAACGTAATTGTGCTTGGATACGAAAAATACAATCAAATTAGTTGATTCCGAAAATTGTTATATTGTTTTCACAAATGGGCCCTGACCAGAGTTGACCCGGGTCGACTCGGGAAAAACTGTGTGAACAGAAGTGGACTGAATCAAGCTGAGTCCTGTCAACTCGTACCGGGATTAACCCACTTCAATATGCGTGCTAAACCGGGCTAGATATGCTCTGCCATTGTGTTTTGTTACTATCGAAAGTAAAAACAGGTTTGAATCGATTACAATAAATATTGTGGACACATCAAATTACTAGCGTCTAAGGAAAGCTCATAAGGAAATAATGCGTTGCCCACTCTCTCGCAGTTGCAGAAGTCCTTGAACTATAAGTAACAAGGGTAATTTCCGTAATTGCTAGCTTGGTCTGGTGGTTAACGTATAGAAAACTGATCCAGAGGTCCCGAGATCGAATCCTGGTGTGGCTACTTTTAAATATTAAAAAAAAAAACTCTTTTATTTTTTTATGTATATACGCATTAGGAAATTTAATAAAATTAGTGACCAAGTGTACGTGGAGGTTAGGTAAGTCAGGTACGGTGCTTTTTTATTGCACACGCGATTTGCACAGAGATATTTTCTAAAAGCAGCGAAACTAGTCGAGAATAGAGTCTTAATTTTAGCACTAAATAAATATTGAATCATAGTCCTGCTTATATTTTTCTTATACATATAACACTGCCAATACATGTTGGTCTAAATTTAAAATAGTCTTCCGGATACCATAATGACCTCACCTAATCTAATGTCAACCCAAACTGAGCTTAAAGTAATTAACGTTTAACTTACGCTATATACCGTGCACGTCGGACGTGTACGTAGCCACGGCCAATAAAATAAGTGAATGATTATAATCATTACGAAATTCAAGACATATTGAACTTTTTTCATATACCTTGAATTGAAGTAATTTTAATGACATAATAGAAATTATAAACTAAACAAATAAAAAAAATAAACATCTGTCATGATAATTATCCGTACACAAAAATTTTAATCCATTAATCAAATGAAACTTAATATTTCACAACCTTTACCACAATCATCCAATTCTTTATAAATGTTCGAGAGATCATGAGCTGTGTCTAATTGATCTCCTATTCTTCTTGGTACGTTGCGGTTTGGATATTCTTACATTCGTTACTTCTTCAGTTTCTTTATCTTGATAAGCATCTGAACTTTCTACCAAATTCGTATATGACGATTATTTACAACTTCTTGAAAATAGAAAGTTGATGGATTAAATTTATTTGCCAGAGTCTGTAACGTGGAAGTAATCGTTTGAATCTTATCGTCAAATAAGTTATATAATCTTCCTTTCGTCGTAAGTACTGTCACAACAGCACTATTCTGATCCTTGATCAACACTTGCTGTTCTTCAATTTGAGTTATTTCATCATTAACACAAGCCATTTTTAATTTTTGTTGCTAACACAGTCATGTCGTTACAAGTATGAGTCAAATTAACAATTTTAACATCAGATGGATTTCCTAGTAATCGTTGCTTCAACTCGGGTATTAGTTAATAAAGAACTAGTTCCCATAATTGAAAAAGGTAAATTTAATTAGGAACTACCTTAAAATATGATTTTAGATAAATCTTGGATTTATGAGAAGTAGAAACTTGTAGCGAAATTAATATATAAATCTTGGCATATGGTTGCCGAGTAGTGGTTAAACAACCATAATATGGTTGACAAGATGGCGGCTTAACGTCAGGAAGCCGTTGAAATTTCTCGTGTGTAATTTTTACAAAATCAACTTGTCGGACTGATCCAGTGAAATAATAAAAGTTAGTTCTTGTGAAGATACAACATAACATCCTTTTTGATTTTACTCCAAAAATTCAACATTTAGTATATCATGAGTGGGTATGTGAATATCATATGTGAGCTGTGAATAGGGAAGTGGAAAGACCGGTTTGTGCTGGAAAATGGTTGCCATGACAATTAATCAATAACCTACTTATCAAATAAGAATACTGACATAAAAACATACCTATATTGACGAATAATGCTTATAAATAACAAGTATTACATATATATGATATAACATTGTTTTGACCTGAATGGCTATAAAAGTCGGGATTACTTATTAATTAATGAAACTTAAGCAAGCCTTACTATTTAATACATGTGTTTCGACCAATGGAGCTTATATTATAGAAGCTTTGGTCAATTAACAAAACAAACAAACAAACCATGATACGTGTAAGTATCATAGATAAATAAGAATATTAAGTATATAGGAGACAAATTAGAATGTTTCTGATGTCAATTTTAATAGGTATTATAGACGTACAATGCTGACATAATTGTTGAAATACGGCATAGATGTCTCTGGTAAGATTTATGGATGATCCTATTGAACGTTCCTATAACGAGCTCTTGTAAGATGAGAAGAACTTATAATCTCACACATGATGGCATATGATTACCTCATTCTAATAGTTGGAATAATAAACGTAATTATGTTTACCTTGACGATGGGAGCTTTCTTTATTAATGATATAGAGGTCTATTATGAATTGAATATATGTGTCCAGCTTTTAGGGTAAACTATGGTAGGATGCTTCTTGAAGTTGGTAGACTCTATTACATGACAGTTCCTTAGATATCTGTTAGATTTGATTAATATAGATATATATTATCCCCATTCCCTATATAATATCAAATCTATCTCTTAAGGGCCACTCCACATTAATGTCGTCTTTCTCCATTTTCTGCTATTGTTACAAATATGAATATAGTCTGTTTGATAATCATTTGAAAAATTAGTATCACTATTATCTACAAAGTCGGCTAATATACGGAATAAAATAAAATGTTACTAGTAACCGAAAAAATAGTTGATGTACCAGAGTGAGTCAATAAATATAGAGCCTAATAAATACAAGGTTACAGCAATCCAGCTAAAAAGGTTATAGCCAGTGGCTTGCTCTAACCCTACACGTAGCTTATTTCGAAGGATTATGATAAATAACAGTATTCAGTTACTTTAGCCCATCTCCAATGTAAACTAAGATTAAGTTATTAGAACAACATTTGGTATTTAGCTATTGTTTCCAGGTAACATGAATCAAATTTACATAATCTTCTTGCTCTAAATAAGTGTTGTTAAAACTCCATAAGTAGAAAGGAGCTAAAGGTTTTAATCCCGGTAATTGTAGTTTGACAATAATCGCAAAGTGAATAGTAAACGCTGTTTGATTTGAATATCTTTCACATTGCCCCATAACCTAGATTGAATGTAACACACATATAGTCTACTGGCACCTGATTGATGATAAAATGTATAGTCAGGCACAGTTGGGTATTTTGTTGTAGAAAAATATACTAAATCAAATGTTTTAACTAAATTATTAAGGGTTTCCCAGTAATTAAAGCCAGGGTAACTATCAGTTGGAAATTTACAGCAATTCATATATCCCAACCACAACAAGGGTAAAGTCCAGTTTATAGTTCCCATGGAATATCATGATTATAAAATTACTCTCTCAAATTCTTGTTAGCCTTTTCGCTTGGTGCATAGGATGTACAAATTTCAGATTATTATAATGAAAAGTAAGAATTCTACTCGAAATAGGTTTTCCAATATTAGAAACTTGTAAATCATTACATAACAAAGCAGCTACATTCAAACTTCTTCCATCAACTACAACTGGGAACATTCATTTGTGTTAAAAAATCCTCCTGCAAAAAGAACATATTAATGTTATAATCGTAAACGAATTGTTTAAATGCAGAGACTTTTGAATCTGTTCTAAACGCTGAGATATTAAGAGATGCTATCGTAAAGGTTTGTGTAATGGAGTTACTAATTACTGCTCTTCTTGTTCTTATAATAATTCGAGCTTTAAATCTTGCAATAATTGTTCGATAATATTTTTTTTGTTGTTTCAAACAAATTTTCAAAACAATAAATACAAAATATGTTTCTAGCAACGCTATATTTACTTTGAAACACGCCATAGCCAAAACAAGAAATCGTTGGTATGCTAGCTAGCTAGTGCATTTTTAAAGAATCATTCAAGTTGGAACGAGTAAGAACAGCTTCTTTACGAGTCAAGCATTTATTCGCTTCAGTTCCTACCTGTATATGCTTTTTCCAGATTGGTAAGATTTGACTCATTGACACTTGATTTTTGTCTTTTTGTTACCAATTTTAAGTTGACTGTTCTCATCACTATTTCCAATGTGATCTTGTATTCCACTACTAATTACCTGTATTTTCATTCGTTCCTGTTCATTATCTTTTTCACACGTATCCCCATTGGTTTCATTTGACTAACCTTTTGATCTATTACAAATATTGAGCTTTTACAAATATTACAAATTTCTCTTGGAGAGTTACCATTACTTCTTCGAACTCAGTTTCTCGTAATTTGTAGTACTATGAATGTACAGACTTATCAGACTATGGAACCAACATATTTGAATTATTTTGTAGTACTTCCTTTTCGGCGCAAGTACTCGTTTCCAGTATTTGCGGAAGTGAAACTTCAACATCATCTTCTGTTTCCTGGCGCTAATTTTCAAATTGATCCTTTGTTTCGTTAGTGACACTTTCAGTTAACGTACTGAATTATAATTTCCTACGTGCAGGAACTAACTGTGAAGTTACGCAAATTTAGTTTGGAGCCTTTCCCAGATTGTGTATTCAAATTGCTAAATTTTACTCCTTACTTCGTCTCAGATGGGTGAGGTGAGCGAGATGATAATATATCGCTAAATGATGATCTGATTTGCAAAAGTGACATTTCTTTGTTTGTACCGTGTAGAAAGCCTGCACCCTATAGCCCCTTATATTCAAACGAGCCGGAATTTTTTTGGAATTTTATGTACCGTTTCAAACTATACACTCAAAAGACATGAAAGATCAAAAAGTATCATTTGATATTCGAACAATTTCTCCGTACTCTTGTAATACATACGAAATCTACTGGTTTGTGACTTTATATGTAATGACGTAAATGACTATTGTTATAGTTTCTTCATTCACTAAACCAACCGGGATGTCATACCTGCTTAAATCGTCTATAAATACAACGTTGTCATAGAGTTAACATTTTTTTATGACAACTACCACGAAACTGGACTGGGATCGAACCGGAGACCCTAGGCAGGCGGAATCGCTATCCACCACTCCACTGGAACACCTGAAGTTTAAGGTGGATAATGTGTATATTTCACGAAAGTTGTGCTACTCTGATGTTCATTATACGGATCTCAATGATGGCTATTATACTTCCGCATTAACAGAATATTGATGATAATATTCCTAAATTCGGGTTGCTAGGTTACCTCTTAAGCTTTACCTTGAGGCTTGACGATGGTACAAATCTTAGATTTGGAAGCCCTTGAGAGATCAGTGACCGCCATCTCGTTTATATGAACCTTGGTTCAGCTAACCCTCGTCAAGATAAAATAATAACTAATTCTCAGAAGGTTTAATTTATTTACCTGCACATTGAACGGTTCACATAACCGAGCAGTGAATTTATCGTATTGTTTTATTTAACCGTGTGGTTTGTTTATTTCTTCATGTACCAATCTTGTAGGTAACTGACAATCAACGAGTTGTTTGGTGGTACCCAGATTTCTGTTAAACTTTTTCAATGGGTTACCATTTGCGTATAGTATTAGGTACTTTCATGTCTCGAAAAGATTGTGTAAGCAACCAGTAGGTTACCAACAACCCTTTTCGTCACTAACCTAGCAAAAACAAAGGCGTAGCAGAAATGGAATACCTCCGGCGAAGAACAGTCTAAGGTACAAAATTTATGTATTTGAGAAAAGTAAGAATAAAAGTATAAACTGTAGTATTTCAAACACAAAACATTTTTTCGTGTTTATTCAGTGTCCCTCTATAATCCACCAGCAAAAATATCATTGGTTAAGATTTATAATCTTACATTCTAATTATTTCTCAAAAAATATGATTTTGCGACTTAGACTGTTTTTCACCACAAGTATTCAATTCTTTAATATTTGGATATTCCTTGCTTTTCTTTAGTTTTCGTAGTGAAAATTCTGCATGTAATGATTATGTTAACACCTTGCCACTGCTCTTTGAATGTTTGCATTTATCCCAAAACAATGGGTCTTGTTATACAGATACCTAACAACCGCCAGCGTATTTGTTGTCTTCTGTACATACTTGCAAACATATTTTATCAACACACGTAAAAAGAAAAAGGATGTGGGAAGCGACTGGAATTAAGCAGAAAATATATATTTATATTTTCGGAAGGCATTTTTATGAAATCATCTTGGTTTTCATTCATCAAGGGGAAATAATATGTTGAAGGAGCGTGGTTATTTTGTTGTTTTTGTTTTCTACAGATGCAGGTTGTGCATTTGACTTTGCAGAATCAACTTATAAACATTTCTTGTACAGATTTTGTTCGTAATATATTTTGGTAAACTCCGGTTCACATATTTACACTTAAGAATTGTCAGAAACTCTACCAGACCCTCCCCTCAAACCCGCTACCAATTCTCTGGCGCGCACCATAAACTTAATCTTTAACAGGTGAGAATCCATTAAAACTGCACTTAACCTAATTTTGGCTTCACACCCCTCCAAGCTAGAAATTCTGGTAGAGTTCCTAGAGTTTTTCAATGTATCGGAAGTATATCGTCTTTTATCTAATATCCTCCAGGGCGTCTGAGTCTGACAAAATAAATTCTATATTTCTGATTAAATTAGCCCAACCATTATCTGCATCTCTCACCATTCTTTTCAGTAGGTGCTTCTCGGAGGGTTATTTCCCGAACTCCTGGAAACAAGCAAACATTACTCCGGTTTACAGAAAAGGTGAACGTCCTGTGTAATTCATATAGACCTATTTCCTTTCTTTCTTCCCTCGGTTTAATTTGTAAAAAAAATATCACAGACAGGATTCAGAATCATGCTCTCCCATTTCTTTCTCCCTCTCATCATGGCTTTGTACCAAATGGATCCTGTGCAACCTATTTATTTGTCTATTGTCTCACGCTTACAGATGCCCTAGCAAATAGACAAGAACTTGACCTCATATACCTAGACTTCTCTAAAGCATTTGAAACCGTCAATCACAAACTTCTTATACAGATGCTTGCCTCCAGATTTAGTACAAATGGATCCCTCCATCAGCTTCTAACATCATATTTGACTGGCAGAGAACAACGTGTCGTCTTCCCTGGTAGCACATCCATGTCCGTTCCCAACATCATTTATTCCTCTCGAAACCGGGATTATGTTTGGTCCAGCGATCTCTCGTATACAGATTATCACGTTTTAACACGTTTTATTAACTTTCTTTCTTGTCTGTCTGTTCGGTACAAATTCTGCAATCGATTTTAAATTCACTTCCCATCATCCGATTTCTTTGAAATTTTGTAAACTTGCTTGCTTCCGATGACAATACAATATTCAATCATTAGATATACGACAGAATAATCTAGTTAACTGTAATTAATTAATTAATAAAATAATTGGAAACTATCCTTAAATGCATGCAACGCCGCTATTTTATGAAATTTGGTTTGCCTATCTCGCAGGGAGTTTAATATTAATCTATTCCACATAAAAATTAATTTAAAAAGGATTTTTAAAAAACACGCATTTTTAAGATGGACTAAAAAGTAAGAAAATAATAAATTGAATTAATCTTATGGATCAGGAAATAAAAGCGTGGGTGCTCTTGCTTACCTCATCATAAAATCATAATATCTAAGAGCATCAACGCTTTTATTTTCCGATTCGTAAGATTAATTCAATTTATTTATTTTTACTTTTTAGTCCATCTTAAAAAGCGTGTTTTTAAAAAAAATCATTCTTTAATTATTGTTTTTACAAAGCTCTTCCTTTGCCACCAGACTTCTCATTCAGTAAAAGTAAATTTCTAAAGGCTTGTTATATGAATCTGGAATGAAAATAAAATGATCTTATTTGTTATTGTATAATTATTTGTTGTTATTATTACTTTTGTTGTTATTATTTTTCTTATTATATCATATTGTTACAAGAACGGTGTAAAATGGCGTTTGCTGTATCCGTGCTAACTGACAATACTTGTCTAACTAAATAAAATATTTAAAGTACTAGCTTATTTCTGGTTCAGAAAAATAGTAAAAATACTGTAGACAAACGAGAAGGCTAGAAACATCTGGGTCATGTTAGATTTCAGTACAGTTCCAAAAATGGATGATCGTATTTAGAATACAATATTAGTATTTTAAACAGAGTATTTCTTTAACGATAAATATCGTTGGTAAAGATTGACTAGTGTGGAAAATAGTGTTTAAGCTTAGGAAGAACTATGAAAATATTAATCTTAGAGGAGTTAAGTGGTTCATATTGTTATCCAGAAACTGAAGTATTTTGTGGATAGATTTCTTCGTATTCTTGCTCAATATTATAGCTTTAGTGTTCAGTTGACAATAATAAAAGTGTGCTAAAGAGATACAAGTTCGCATCCAACCTATATCATTTTCGATGCTAGAGAATAATTATTTGTCATTTCATATTTCTCCTAAAGAATGTTATTCGTCCGCCTTAGAAAAAAAGAACTAATCTTCAAAAAGTGAGTTTTAAGAATAAAATGAGAAATATCACTAGCTTCTAGCAAATAAATAAATACATGTAATATAGGCCAAGAAATTTACAGAACTGCTATCCTTTAAGTAACTTACTTAGTTAAAGCAACAAGCTGTCACTGCGACCAAATGGCCAGTCTTTTAGTTCTTTCATATAAGGAAAGCTCCTAGATACGACGTAACTTGTGTTTAAAAAGTTCACAGCAATTGCACGAAAACTGGTGAAACTGTAATCAAAAGAGAACAATTGTTCAAAACGATATAAAAGGGGTTGAATTATCCCAGAAGCGTAAAACTTACATTTTACATGCAAAATATAACTTTTTACAGTGTTATTTAAGTATATATTCGCTTGGTTAGCGTCAAATCCTTTATTACTTTGCAATAAAATTTTGGAAACACCATTTATAGATACCATTTTGATAATAATGATCGTTTCACACTTACCTAGAAATTTTTCTTGCTCAACAGCCATTTTTATATTAAGACATTACGAGTATACAAAAACTGCACTTGAATTACTAATCTTAGTAATTGAAAGAAAGTATCAATTATCCAAATGATCAACAAATAAAAATCTGAATATTCAGATGATTAAAATATTTATACAGTATATTCTTGAGAATGCAACCTACAAAAGAAATATGGGTTTACTTTGATTTGGAATTATCAGAACAATTTACATACAATTTTACACAAAGTACTGTACTACATTCGTTGATAAAAGTTCTTGTGTGACTGTGAACGAGATCAGTTCACTAAATTCGTATAAACAAGATATAAGTAAAAAATTACGAGGAAAAGACTAACTAACTTCCGCCAGGTAACGAAATTGATGTCTTCAAAATGATGATGACTGTTGAGTGGAAACAGGTTTCTCGCCAATTTGTAACTGAGTAACGCAAACGAATACCGTATAGATGTTATGTTAAGGTTCTCAGAAATCAAATCTATAGCCTTTTATTGGATACCCAACTACTGGTCCTCACTGAGAAGTGAGCCATGCAACCTTTAATGAGAAATTGAGAAATTTAATATTTTAACTAGCCGAGGAACAAGTCTCCGAAAAGTAATCTTTATTTCCATTTCATTATTCGAAAATTGTAAAATATACTGTTGAAATACGGTTCTGTATGTGTTAGAATCAGTTTATCTAACTTTTGCATTTGCTTGTCTCAACAAGTTATAATAAAAAAATCTAAACTTTTGGGTGTTACATTTGGATCTAAACAACCAAAATAGTCCCAGCTATCTTTTTTCCTGGTTTCAATCAACACCCTAACTGAAGCGTACAGGAAAAGAAGGGGAAATATGCATTTTTTTTTAAAAAAAAGGAAAGAGTTTTCACTTGTTACAAGTACTGCACACTGACAGCTAACCACTCATAAAGTTTCAATCCAAAAGCTCAAATAACCCACAAGTTCAGAATATGAAATGCATAGGTGTAAATGGAGACTTTAAAATGCGTTTGATGAGAAATTGTCTTTCATGCACAAAACCCCTCCTTTCCCTGTACGCTTCACCTGTCTTTCGTAAGTAAAGGTAGGAATTTCAGGGAGGCTGCAGTAGTGTCTATAAAGCAAATATGCATCGTATTGCTCTGAAACAGATAAGTTCGTAGAATTGCAATACGTGTTCACTCTGACATATCAATGCTATAACGCTTTTATAGAAAGAACTGTAACTTAACATCAAAATAATCCCCTGACGATATTGACAGGGTAGCTAACGGAAGCATCCTTGGACTTAAATCAACTAAAAATACAATGAATATCCCGAAAGAGTTCAATTAACAATATATAGATTGAATTCCAAGCAAAGCAATTCAATTAACAAGACTTTATCCATTGAATGGAAACTACTCTCGTGTAGGAGTGGTATCTGAACCTCATCCGTTTACTCTGAGATACTTTTTAAATACGCAGTCGTACAAATCAGAAGTCCTGAGCACGTTCTTTATCAAGATAGATATAAAAATATCAATTCTACCAAAGTAACGTAAAGGTTGACTACCCTAAAAATCATCAACTATCCTAGGATCAATTCAATCGTTAAAATAATAACCTTTTGTCACAGCACTTATTTGTTGATCAACACATTTTTTTAGAAGACAGAAGCAATTTTTTTTTTTAGTGAACAACATTGGATATGCTCGTTTTAATGTTTGGAATATGTGTGGGTTTTCTCAGGGTTCTCCCGTTTCCTTCCACTTACTTCACTCCACATATCATCTCTTCATCATCCATCCAGTCCGTGCCAAATTTGCCTAAAGACCTAAAAACTTAAATTCAAAATTCAGAAATAAGTATTTTGGGGACAAAGTCTATGATTGGATGAAAGCAAGTTCAGCATTATACTCTAGTAATGGCGGAATATTGGTGTCGAGAGGTTGCAACACAAAATGGGCTTTCAATCACTCTATGTTCCAATATTTGCTTGCTTGAATGCATCAGATATCCAGATGATTATTTTTATCAGTTTTGCCATTTCTCAACAGATGTGCTATAAAAATGAACCAAAGAATTATAAGAGGATGTGGTTTTCACTGAAAAATCCCTCCTTTCATGCTTTATCACACCTGCGTGTAAATTTCAGGATAGATGGGAAAGCTTAAAGAAACTTTGGACCTATTTGTGGTCTTAACCTTTTCACTGATACCATATTTCATTATACCATGGTGTAATGACAAGCAATTTAGTTCCTTTTAATTTTCAAATTGAATGGGGCATAGAAGAAGACAAGAACAACACATTTCTTTCTCACAGGAACAATGTTACTCTTTATAGTATTACATAACAATTTTACAATCCAATTGGCCATTTTCACCTGTTCATAAATCTTCTGCTAAATCAACGAGAAAACGTGACGAACACCTGAAGGAAAAAAGAAGCAAACAGGCTGATGGACATTTGCAAGAAGAAACATTAAATTACTTGTGTTAAGTAGAGCTACAGTTACGGAAGTCCCTGTGTCTGTTTTGACAACCTTTTTTACCACTATGACAGACAAAAGAAAAAGCAGAAATCACTGTGTCAAAAACTTTGGTAAGAGAACTTTTTCTCCTTCTTTAGGCTCTCACAAAAGAAGTAGTCTGACAAGGGAAGGTTCCACAAGTTGTCGCTCAAATCTGATTGCCACATAGCACATCTGAGAGAGCATCATGAGAAATGAAAGTGAGCAAAATTTAAGGTGCTATGGACCAGAAGGATAGGACCTACGGGGCTTCAACATTTGAATATCCAAAAAATAAGTACGTATCATGGAAATATGTACGTTTAAAATAAATATTTTGAAAACCGTTAAAGCAATCAAAACAAAAGGTGCACAATATAATGAGAACAAAATGCCGTATCGAAAACCACAAACAGTGTTGCCATAGATGAAGCAGTTTTGCCAACTCAGCAGAAAAGTATGTTGTTTGAAACAGCACCATATACAAATGTGCACAGATTTAAAATGCACATTTATCACGAAACATAACAGTGAAGTGTAGATGTACAGTGTTGCACACTGTTGGAGCGACGTGTGCTGAAAATGTACAATGGAGAAGTCTGATAAGTGGCAACACAGGGTAATCTGGATCTTCTAGTATGAATGTAACTCAAATGCAGAATAACACCGATAGTATAACATAGCAAAATGTCAGCAGTGTCACAAAATATTGATAGAACAGACTTGTTACAGGTGCAACACTTAATGTGGCAGAAACTTTCACAAGAAAACACTGGTAAAATTAACAAACAAACATGATCTGTATGTAACGGATTTGAACAACAAAATAAACAGTGTTGACGCACCCTGTATACTACTAAGGCATATAACTTGAGTGGTTGCTTCATAAAGTTTGCCGTAACAGGTTAACTGTAGAATATATGCAAGTCAAGAATGAAAGCTTGTTGTATGCACAAACACTTGCCGCAGTGAGCACACTTAATAAAAGCAGGGTGTTCACAACGCGTTACACAACACTCTTCTATTAGTCCACTTTCAAAACAGTACTCCAAGGGCGTTTGAAACGTACCGGGATTAGCACTTGAATTACCGCATTTGAAGAAAGCGAATTTGATCAAATTAGCAAATCTCGCAGCCGAGAACTGAAAATGTACAAAGGACTGAAGACGTAGGAAATTATTTCTATGTCAGACGTTAATGTCGGAACATACCATTAGTGTATCTGTGATGAATTTAACAAAGTTTTTGAACGGACGGAAAAAGAATACGTCAGCTAGTTGCACTAAGCCAGTACATTGTGACGGAATGAGTTTCTTGATTAACTCGATACCTTCAGGCACCGCAGCATTGTAAAGTGCATCATCTGAATTTGCTGTCCAGGAATCCACCAACAGAAGCACCCTTTTTTGTCGTATAAATCGGACCTCTATACCTAATCAAGGAAATCCCTTAAGTCTTTTTCGGTCATGTTAGCTGACTTGCTGGCAAATGCCTTGATATTTGATAGATCAATATTTGTAGTAGATGGAAACTGTCCTGTGGGCACTGACACGAGGACGTACAAATGTGGTAATAGCGTACCACCCAACCGGCATTATCATGTATGAATGTGTGGTTGCCGAAATTGATTCAACAGCACCGAGCACCTGTTTGCTTCCCTGAATTGAGTGTGTTCTTCCAGATCGCAATTCTTTATCAAATCTGGATTGGTCTTCATTCAGCACTTCACTTGGGGACAACTTATTGTCTTCAGTAAAAGATTTGATTTCCCTAACGAAACTGTCCGCTTTGCGCTGTATGTCATGTTCATTGCCAGTCACTCTCTTGCTAACTTTGTGGGCTATCTTGCGACAAACTATCTTGTTTCTCTTCTTGAACTTTTTGACCCAGGTTCTGGACGCTTTGAACAATAACGTGTCATTAGTATCGAGTTGTTTCTTAAAGTTTATTGCCCAGGGTCTCAAAGTGCGGTCATGTATGCATTTTGACGTCTCATTTCAATAAACTGTTCAAGCACTTTCCTATTTATCGTGTCAAGCATCTGTATGTTTCGCTTTCGTTCATTCACGCGTGTGAGCGTTGCTTCGAACATTTTTTACCCTGTTTTTTTTTTTGTTTTTTTTTTCAGTGCCATAACTATGTTGAAACTCACTCTAGGTGTCATATCAATCGATAATCCAGGAAGACATCGCTGTGAAGGATCAACATTTCCTTCTTTTTCTCTTGGTTTCGTTGTCCAGATCTTATAGTCATCAGCCAAATATCCTTCCGGGAACTTCGTTTTCAGAGATTTCGGTGGCGAAGGACAGTCACTTGACGAACTTCTGCTCTCTTGAGTACCATCCGGTGGTTGACGTTGTGCATTAGATGATTCACATTCTGCGTGAAATGTTGACGTATCGTAACTTTCATCTGCAACGTCACTAGGCAGTTCCTCGTCATCTGAAGCCGCTTCGTCGATCACAAGTGTACACATCTCATCCACGACAACGTCCTCCTCAACAAGTTGTTTTTTTATATGTTGGAATATCACAAGCTCTTTCCTCCTTGGCACTTCGTCCGAAACACCAAAATAATCCACTAGAAGGTGAACTGACTGTCTCATCTTGTATGACAATGGAAAACGCACAAAGCGATATATAAGACAGTATTTACACTTCGATATCTTACTCACTACACAAAAACACACGCTAGAAACTATCTGTTCTGCGGTGATCAACGCTGGGAACGCTATTCAAACATCCTACAGTAAAAGTGTATTTTCTGTTGCTGGACGGATGAGTGCATTTATCATTACATTTTCCGTTCGTCTACAAACGCCGAACTTACCTTTCCTCTACTTCCTCCTTTCACTTCGCTATATCGCCATTTGACTCTTACAAGTGCTGTGAGTATCAATGGTCCCACGTCCCACCCAGCTATAACTTATATTACTCGCGTTCCTATTACTCGCGTTTGGATGCATTAGAAAAAAGTGAGGGTTCTGCATTATACTTCCGTAGCCCCGGTGAATAAGCAGACAACTCGCGAAAACAAAATGTTACACGCGAGGAAATAAATCCATGTTTTCTAATTCTGTAAATGGCTTTTCCAGATTATCTTATCCAGATTTGGTAGAGTACTCTCTTGGTTTATGTCTCTCGTGTTACGTGACATATTCTTTTACCTCCTTCACATCATATGATTATGTTACTGTACACTGTAATATGACCATATTCACATTGGAAATATAATTATTTTATTACTACATAATATCGTTTCCAGTCGGCCCGGGATAGCCATGTGGTCGAAAAGGCTAGGCCACCGGCTTATCAGGGTTCGCGGGTTTCAATCCCGCCTCAGACATGGAGGTTTTTGTTGTACTTTTCACCTTGCATTTCATTGTCATCTTTCGTCTTTCATAGTGGTTCGGATCGCACTGTACACTGTAAGTCCCGTCCTATATAGCTTCGGTGCTGACACAGGACGTAAAAATGGCATCACTCAATTTTGTTTTTCAAATGCATCGATATTTTGTGACACTGCTGACATTTTGCTATGTTATACTATCGGTGTTATTCTGCATTTGAGTTACATTCATACTAGAAGATCCAGATTACCCTGTGTTGCCACTTATCAGACTTCTCCATTGTACATTTTCAGCACACGTCGCTCCAACAGTGTGCAACACTGTACATCTACACTTCACTGTTATGTTTCGTGATAAATGTGCATTTTAAATCTGTGCACATTTGTATATGGTGCTGTTTCAAACAACATACTTTTCTGCTGAGTTGGCAAAACTGCTTCATCTATGGCAACACTGTTTGTGGTTTTCGATACGGCATTTTGTTCTCATTATATTGTGCACCTTTTGTTTTGATTGCTTTAACGGTTTTCAAAATATTTATTTTAAACGTACATATTTTTTGGATATTCAAATGTTGAAGCCCAGTAGGTCCGTCCTATCCTTCTGGTCCATAGCACCTTACATTTTGCTCATTTTCATTTCTCATGATGCTCTATCAGATGTGCTATGTGGCAATCAGATTTGAGCGACAACTTGTGGGACCTTCCCTTGTGAGAAGGAAATTGTGATTTCGTTTAGATTTACTGACCTAACTTGCTTCTTCCTTGTGGGTAGGTCTTACATGATTGCCACTAAATAATAACATACAATAGACCCTGGTTAGTAGCTGTAGTAGTATTAGTAGTAGTACTAGAAGAGGAAGAGAAGAAGGAAGAAAATAGTAGCAGTAATGGTGGTGTAAAACTTTGATAAATTTTGTTTTATGTGGGCCATTTTTAGTAACTTTTTATTTCAGTCCGTCACAATTATATGAGTGCAATGTTCGTTCAGATCCAAATATCCGTGTTCAAGTGGGAATCGAACCCCGACCTTATAGAAATTGGCCTAACGTTTTACAGTGGAAGTTGATGAACTGTTCAGTCGATGCCGAGATGATTAATATGCCAAATGTTAGCACATAGCATGCTTACTTTCACAGCTAAGCTGCCTACCACAACTTTGTGTTAAATATGCAAAATACTATACAGGGTGGGGTCTTAAGTCTTTGTTAGGACAGTCGAATAAAATAAAAAAAATACGAGACAGACAGGAATGAAATGTCCATGAACATGTTATAGGCAAGGGGAAAATGTTGTGGACCATACCGCGTTGCCGGCGGCCATCTTGAAATCCGTCATCTTGGATTCAACTGGAAAATTTCAAATAGAAAGGGATGCGTGTGATATATCAACTAGCACTAAAATTTCCTCAGGAATTCATAACTGTGGTTTGTTTTTGTATATCTCTAACGGTTTGTGAGATTTGTAATGGTTTTTCCGTTATTGTTCATTTCAGGTTCACTAATTGAAGATGATCCTCACGAAATCTAAACGAATAGAGATTGTTCTGATGTCGGGTGAACGAAGTGTGCTCCATCGCAGATGATTTCAACCATCGTAATTCTGACAGGTGTAATACGAGAAGCATTCAGAAAGTAATGCCTCCAAGTCCACTACTTGGTCAATAGTACGTCAAACATTCTGAACTGTTTATCATTAATGCACTGATGTTTAAACTAAAGAATGTCACTTGTTTCACCTTCCTAGCTCTTCTCGTGTTCCAGAATAATGGAGCAATCCATGGCATCCAGTGGTGACATCCGGTTGAAACAGCGGGCTGTCATTGAATTTCTGACTGCGGAAGGTTGTGCAATGTGCGCCCAGGCAATGTGTGCCTGTGTTGACGTCAGCACTGTGCGGAGGTGGGCAAGGACTGTGAAAGACCAAAATCCATCGCATCAAATCTCCATGATCAGCACCGAAGTGGACGGACCGCAACGGCCTCTGATGACGGTCATCAACTTCAGGTGGACGAGTTGATTCGGGGCAATCGCAGGATCAAACAACACGAGATCGCAACAACGCTCACCATTTCCATTGGTTCAGTGAACCACATCATTCAGGGCCTTCTGAGTTACAAGAAGATGTGCGCTCGTTGGGTACCACGGCAACATGAAAGAGAAGGAAGAGAATCTGTCAGCAGCTGCTCCTGCGATATGAACAGGAAGGTGACAACTTTCTTCGCAGAATTGTTACTGGCGACGAGTCGTGGACACACCATTACGACCCGGAAACAAAGCGTCAATGGAGTACCGTCACACGTCCTCTCCTCCGCCAAAAAAATTCAAAGTTGTCCCATCTGCTGGCAAAGTGTTGTTCACCCTCTTTTGGGATTGGAATGGGGTCGTGCATACTGAATTTCTGCAAAACGGTCAGACAATAAACTCAGATCGCTAGGTTGACATCCTAAAGCGACTGCGGGCCAGATTGCAACGCACCAGCAAAGATAAACAGGCAATTGTGCACCACGACAATGCTCGTCCGCACACAAGCCACAAAACTCAGGAAGCACTGCAGCGCCTGAGGTTCACGGACATTCTGCCTCATCCTGCCTATAGTCCGGATCTTGCGCCCTGCAACTTTTGGGTCTTTCCCAAACTTAAGGATCACCTTAAGGGCCAACGCTACAGTTGTGACGCGAAGGAGGAAGCTGAAGTTCGGCAATGGTGTCGCCAGCAGCCACCACATTTCTTCGCCGACGGCATGAAAAACCTTGTTTCGAGTTTTCGCAAGTGTGTTGCCTGTAATGGGAACTATGACTGAAAATGATGCCACCATTTGTAGCTGACATTGCAAGCTTTCCATTGATACCTGTATCGGTGCTATCTGTCAAACACAAATAAAGATATCACCTTGGAGGCATTACTTCTGAATCACCCTTATGTTACCTAACAAAGTTACCACCCTCCTATCAAAATGCATCAGGGATACAGATTGAAGACAAGCCCCAGACGGGTAGACCTATAACTTCTATGAACGAAGCAACAAAAACAGCAGAGTTGGCGGCCTTTAACAAAG
Source organism: Lepisma saccharinum (assembly GCA_022664845.1). Lineage (NCBI taxonomy): Eukaryota > Metazoa > Arthropoda > Insecta > Zygentoma > Lepismatidae > Lepisma > Lepisma saccharinum. The sequence continues at coordinate 33,139 of JAGDQP010007593.1, read as the reverse complement.
GTCCAGAAAATCACACTCCATCTGTCCATAGAAAATGGCGTGAATTGTACCTCTATAAAAACAATGGGAAAACAAACAAGCGGCATTCGTACAAGTTGCAAAGATTGATGTATCTGAATGAAGACGACACTGATCGTCGGTTATAATTTGCAGAGTGGGCTAATCAACCAGTTTAAGAAACACCAAGGTTCGCATTTGCACACCAGATACGTTTTGCAGAGGAAGCCAATGTTTATGTGAACGGCGAAGTTAATAAGCTAAACCATCAATCGATATTGGTCTGATGCTAATCGACTTTCGATTGATTCCATCACGATAGTAGGTTCACAGAAGATTATGGTATGGGATGGGACTTGGGGAACGCGAATTGTGGGACCCTTCTTCATTACGGGAGGGGGGTCGAACAGCAGATGGTTATCTCCAATTACAGCAGGCGGATGTGCTTCCATTGCTGTTATCGGTGGACGATAGTTTTCCCACATGCTTAAAACAAAACGGGGCTCCGCTCCATTATGGAACACATGTGCGGTCTTGTACCTGGATCAATAATTTTCCGGGAAATGAATTTGACGCATATGACCTTACAAGTGGCCACCAGGAGCGCCTGATCTGATGACTGGAGATTTTTCGAAGGGGCCACATAAAGGCAATGGTTTAATCAGTCAAGAGAACTGATAAGTGACGAGCAGAATCCGTGGAGTCATGGCCTCTGTCCAGCCTGATGTGTTGTCCCATAAAATACACATTTTCCAATTAAATTTGTCACACCTTGCATTTCGATTTGTTCGTAACCTGATAAGATTGCAACTAGTACTTTAGCTGCCAAGAAAGGATGCTATGTTTTATCATTTGGTACAGTCATCATCTGGATTTCGACCCGACAGTTCAACCTCCCTGTACCATTTGTGTACCGTATATTTCATATTCCTTTACATAAGTGATAAACAATGATTTATGAAGCGTTGTATGACACGGATATGGTGATTATGTTATCAGGTGGTTAATAGCTAGGTGGATTGGTATAGGGATGTCAATCCACTCGGCTCGAGCGGCGAGTCTAACGCTCGAGTCGAGTCGTCGCTCGAGCTCGACTCACAGTAACCGAGTCGCAGCGTGAATCTCTCTGAGCAGCGACTCGGCTCGACTCGACTCGAGCAGTTCTAAGTACCGACTCGACTCGAGTGGAGCAGCTACTGAGCGCCGACTCGACTCGACTCGAGCACATAGTGAGCGTCGACTTGAGTAGTTGTGACCACTGACACGACTCGACTCGAGCACTAGTGAGCACCGACTCGACTCGACTCGACTCGAGTCTGAGCGAGTCGCGACTCGAGAGTAGAGTGCGTCGTTTACATCCCTAGATTGGTAGGCGTGGCCCGGTTGAGTGGCAACTACGATCTCCCAACCGGACTGCTTTGGATATTTCTTTCTGACGGTACTTGAAGGCTAATGTGTACCAATGTTTCCTACCTGAACAGAGGAATCACTGACAGTGAGGTATGTGCATTTTGCATGTGCAAATCTATCACCTGACGTGCTTCGTAGGGCGCACGATGACGTTTGCGGAAGTTCTTCAATGAGAACGACGTTCATGTGAAATATGTTCTGTGATGGTAATTGTGTTTTTTGTGGTTCACAGCTATTCTCCATATTGATGAATATGTTCGTTGTGGTGTTACAAGGTGTGTATGTCAAGTAATCCTTTCTTTCGGAACAACCCACCGAGTTCATAACCTACTCCAGTTATCGTAAATTGTACTACACAATTCAATTTCTCGTCACAAAAAGATGCCACTTGACATATCGCATAGCCATGTTGCCATTTGAAATTTTCAACTTGAATCCAAGATGGTGGATTTCAAGATGGCCGCCGGAAACGTGGTATGGTCTGCAACATTTTCCTCCTCGCCTATAATATGTTCAGGGACATTTTATTCCTGTCTGTCTCGTATTTTTTAATTTGTTTGATTGTCCTAACAAGACTTATGGCCTCACCCTGTATAGTATTATCCATAATTATTACGAGGCTAACACAAAGTTGTGGCAGGCAGCTAATATTTTAGCTATGAAAGTAAGCATGTTATATGCTATCATTTGACATATTATCGACTTAACAGTTCACCAGCTTCCCTTGTTAGTATTGGTGGTGGTAGTAGTAGTAGCAGAAGTAGATAGAATAATAGAATAATAATAGAATAATAGAATAGAATAATAATAGCAGTATTCAGAACTGAAACGGGTCACCGGGTCAAATTGTGGACCGCTCCAGACATGTCCTGGTGACCCACTTTCAACTCGGTGACCGGGTTGAAACGCTTTCAAACTTTCGTAGTTTTGGACAAAGAATGACATCAATGCTTAGTAGCACATACACATGTAAAAGTTCTTTTCCATTATAAAATTTGTCAATAATCGTTTCAAAGTCCTTTTCAATGCTTCATCTTCTGAGATTTGCAAAGACATGATCATATTGAAGTGGACATGCCTGCTGTGTCAAATATAGCAGATAAATCTCAACTCTCACATTGAACATTGATAATTTATGCAAAGTAGTGTAACTATTAAGATTAATGTTATTTTATTTAAAATTTAAATTCATCCATTGATAATTTCGGTTTGACAGTTGGATGTTTCCTTTTATCAGATTTCAGAAATTTAATTTAAGCAGTAGGTAAGTTTCTTGCAAAGAAATCTTAAAAGATTATAATAATAATATTAATAATAATAAATCTTAAAGATGACTAGTTACTTGGGAATTTGTTAACATTAATTTTGTGCCTATAATTTATCTCCCACCTTTTCTAATTTTAATGTTTTTAAAACTGGTTGACTTAATTCCTGCATATAATTGTGGCCCTCGGACAGTCTGAAAACACTGGGTTAGAATAATCAGGTTTGATATTTTCTTTTCATTATAGCCGATGAACCATAGTTTTTCTTCAACGCCATTCAAAATTGTCCACTTCCAGAGGAATAATTTATATACCGATTCACAGCCATCTCTTGTAATTTCGCGAACCTAGTACAAATAGCGCTTCGAAAGCAAACTAGGTTCTGTTTGAAGTTCTGATTCGGTATCCCGACAGATTTCTTTGTTGTTCAGGTAGGTATAATTTAATGAATTTATATTTACTTATATACGACTTGTAATAGACCAACTTTAAGGTAAAATGATTTTATACGTGAAATTAATTTAAAATTAATTCAAATTAATTTAAAAAATAAATTTAAAGCTAATTTGCTATCATGGGCTGGAGTGACAACTGTAGCCTAAGTCTACCACAAATTGTGCCCTCACATAACATTCTTCTGGGATATAGATTCTAAAGGTAATAACTTGGGTTTTCATAACGTACCATTTCGTCATTTTCCTGGTAAAAGTTATGGACATCCTGGAAGACGACCGAGATCAAGACTCGAATGTGTTCCCTTCTCAGTGTCGTTCCAATTATTATTATTATTATTATTATTATTATTGCAGTTCGCATCCCAGTTTTGGAAAAATGAAGTCAATGCTACATCGCAGATAATGTGCCGGTTTAACCAACTAACTAACTCTACGGCTTATGTAATTCGAAAGTTCATCGCCAGAGTAACAAACGTTTGCCATTGGATTTTATCCGGGGCAATATCAAGCCTGTTTTCATCACGAACACCTACTTCTCGAAGATCTCTGCTAATATTGTCCTCCCAATGACGTCTCGGTCTTCCCAATGGCCTCTTTCCATCCAGCCTTCCAACCAGGATGGAATATAATCTTAGTTCTTCCCCCATTCGAGCTACATGGCCTGCCCATCTTAGTCTCGCGATTTCATTATTTTTTACATCTGGTGAATCGTACAGTCCGTGGAGTTCTTCATTATGCAGTCTCCTCCATTTTCCAGTCACCTCGTCCTGTTTCGGCCCGTATATCTTTCTCAAAATCTTATTTTCAAACACACGTAATTTATGTTCATCTGCTAGGGTCGTACTCCAACTTTCTCAAACGTAAAGTATTACCGGCAGAATAACCGTTCTCTTCCCTGATACTAAGCGATCTCTTATTTCTTCCATGACCTCATTTTTGCTTGTTATATATGCTTCCCAAGTATTTAAATTAGTTTACTTTCTCTATGACCTCATCCCTAATTCTTATGTTTTTATTTCCTTCATTATCTGTGTTTCGGCTTGTTATCATGTATTTTATTTATCTATGTTTGCCTGTAGACCTACATATCTCATCGCACGCTTCTACTAAGGCATCGGTGTTGCTTTGTAGCGCATCTATATCGTCCCCTATTAAATCTACATCATCCGCGTATATGAACAGTTGATTCAAACCATTCAATGATAGCCCCTTTTTGTCCCCTTTAATTTTTAAATTCGCATATTCTAACGCAAAGTTAAACAGTAGTGGTGACAAGGCATCGCCTTGTTTCAATCCGTTGAGAATCTTGAAACTATCTGACATATTATTACCTATCCGTACTCTGCGTATGGGGTCGCTGAAACACATCTTCACAAGTTGAACCATTTTTTTCGGAATTCCAAATCGTATCAGGATACTGTATAACTTTTCCCTTTTAACAGAATCATATGCTTTCTTAAAATCAATGAATAGCTGATGAACCGTCCCATTGTATTCTTATTTCTTCTCCAAAAACTTGTCTCAAGGCGAAAATCTGGTCCAACGTTGATCTATTTCTTCTAAATCCACATTGGTGATCTCCAATTATTTCATCTACGTATATACTCAGGCGTGTTAACAGAATATTACTTAATACTTTGTAACAGGTTGGAAGAAACGAGATTCCGCGGTAATCATTACAGTCCGATTTATCGCCTTTTTTTGTAAATCAGAACTATTATTGAGGTTTTCCATTCCTTTGGGAGCTCCTCCTTTCTCCATATAGCACTTATCAATTTATGTAGTTCCTTGATGAGTGCTGCTTCTCCTGCTTTAATTAATTCGGCTGGAATGTTGTCTATTCCTGGCGATTTGAATTTTTTTTAATTTCTTGACCGACATTTCAATCTCGATCTCGCTACGTTCGGGAATCTACGGTTCTGCGGTATGAATTTCAAATTCCTCTGTTTACTCCCCGCTGTGTACATTAAGAAGTGTGTCGAAATAACTTTTCCACACATCGACAATTTCAGTCGGATCGGCCTGAAGATCTCCACGTTCATTTCTAATCATTTCTAACCTCGGCTGGTAACCTTTTCTTAACGAGTTTACCCCTTTGTATAGATCTTGTATGTTATTTGTCATCCCGTTTTCCTATATCTCCTGAATCTTCTGCGCCAGATATTCTCGCTTTTTTTGTTTCTGAACCTGAGTGTGGGCTTTCGTTTCGCGTTACTGTAATGGTGGGTATTTGCTTCGCTTTTATTACTTAGCCATCGTTACCTGAATTGTTTTCGCATTTCATGAAGCTTAAAGCATACTTCATCAAACCAAGGTGTGTTTTTCTGTTGTTCCTTAACTACACGTTACTTCGCTGCGCTCTTAACTGTTTCACGAATTGCCTTCCACATCTTACTTGCATCCATTTCATTATTAATATCTTCATTATTATTACTCGATTCGGCTAGGATTTCGAACCTATTTGAGAGTTCGAATTGGTAATCTGCTTTTATGCTCGGATTATTTAATCGTTTAACTTTGGATTTCAGCTGTTTTGACCCCTTGCTTTCTCTGTTCGCGATGCATAATTTTCCCTTACTTTTGTGATCACTAATTGATGATCGGTGTCACCTTCCGCTCCTCTGTACGACCTAACATCCATTATGTTGGTTTGTCTTCGTCTATCTACTAATATGTGATCGATCTGGTTGAGAGTTTTGCCGTCCGGAGATACCCATGTGTATTTGTGTTCAAAGTACGTGCTCTTTACCAGTAGGTTTCTTGAAATCGCGAAAGTTAATCTTGCTCCATTGTTGTTGGTCTTCTCGCGAAGGCTGTATGTACCTATAGTAGGTCTACATTTTTCTTCTCTCCCTACCTTTACGCTGAAATCACCCAACACAATTTTCGAATTATACTTCGGCATTCGGTCAAACAGCCTTTCTAGCTCATCGTAGAATATATCTTTCTTGTTATCAGTAGCCACCTTGGTCGGTGCATAGACGTTTAATAAAACCGTGTTGCCCCATCGAGTACGTATCTTAACGTACGATAGTCTTTCGTTTACGAACTCTATATTCTGCACCACCTGAAGGATACTGTTCTTAATGAGGAATCCTGTTCCGAAATCGGGAGACTGTGTTCGCCCGTAGTAGAAAGTGTACTTGCCCTATGGGATGCTATCTTGACCCTCCCACCGAACTCGTTGTGTCGCTAATATGTCTAGCTCGTACTTCTCGGTCTCACGTACCGCCACCTGAAGAGCACCCGTTTGGTATAATGTTCGTACGTTCCACGTTCCTATTCTAAGGTATTTCTTAATCTTGTTCTTGGTGCCCCCTGAAGCAGTACCCTTCCGGAGATCCGAATGAGGGACTAGTTTATCTCCGGAATATTTTACCCCAGAAGAATCCATGAACCATCTGTTACTATTTCTTGACATGTTTTAGCGGTGTAGAGTTGTCAGCTCTACGACCTCGCAGTAAAGGTAGACATTCAAGATGTCGTCCTCTGTCCATCTTTGAGCCTTGGCGATGTCATTCATCTTCAGCCTCAGAATGGTAATGGTGATGCTGCTTCCCCTCACCATGATATTTTTGCTCGGGGTTATCTTTCCCTAGCATTTGTAGATCCCTCTACTAACTGCAAGGCAGCAGTACTGGTTTTGGTCCGCCTCGGAATATTTCCTGTACCCACCATATCTGGTCGGCATTTCCCTATCCGCCACCTGGGGAGGCGCCTGGTGGGAGACCAGTAACTCCAACCCGTATGGGCCAGTTTAAGTAAATCAAAATATGGTCAGTCTAATTTAACGCAATTCACGGACACCAGGTTTTACAGAAGGGTGATCTGGCTATACGCGACAAATACGTAACTGGCACCTACCTTAGGAAATTCCATGTCGCCACTACCGGTTGTGTGGACTATCGCCCCACATCGCAATTTCCACTGTAACAAACTGCGTTGGAGCACCAGCATGGAAATTCCGTCCCATTCCTCAAGGTAGGCTTTTCAGAGGCCAGGGAGCGTGCGGGGACGGCGATATTGCAGACGTCGTTTGAGCAGGCCAAATGTGCAAAAATCCATGGGACTGGTATTAGGGCTCTTGACAAATGTCATGTAAGGGAACACGAATTCCAGTTTTTTGCTCCATGTTCCGATAAAACCGAATGGATGATCTGGCGGTGTGATTTGACGCTTTGTCCATGTGGATCCGCGCCTGGTTAGTGCTGGCTCCGTTTAAACGAGGGGTATCTGTCCGAAATATGGGGATCATGATAGCTTCCTGGAAGAAGGCAGCATTCACATTGATATTTGTTTCAACCTTGCAGATGGTCAACTTCCCCTCGTACCCGAATCCAGTGAAAATCATCATTCCCCGTGGAAAACTTACGCGACACTGATGGTAGAACTTTGTTCGTTCCTTTCCGGTGGTGTCACGATACGTAATTGTCCGAATATTCTATTCTGTGTTAGATAAATGAACGCCTCATCCAATGTGATCATGCACTTCCATTTTGTCCCCGCCAGGTGTCGTCCATACAGTTTGCGGCAGTTGGTTTTGCGCTCCGCAATGTGGCGGGGGAGGAGGCTGTGAACCCGGCCTTTATGGCAAGACTGCAACGGATGGCATCGCTGATAGTTGACTGTCATATTTAACTTCTGAGCCATGACACGTTGGGGTGGTGGGTTCTCCCGGATTGCAATCCGCCAAACCTAACGTTGCATCTCCGGCGACACATTCACGGGTGTATTGGTTTTGCTGGTGAATGTTTCTGCATGGGTGCATTTTGTGTTTGCCTGGCCACGATCTCTTTCGCAGTAGTCAGCCCAATAGTTAAACAATGTTCCTTGCGCTGTTTCACTATTCGGATACACGAAAAATGTGCGTGGAAAAGGGCCATGACGTACCCTTCGAATACCAGTTCAGTTTGGGTGGCATTGCGCGATCGTGAACACGTCACTTCCACACGTGGTAGCTGAGTGTCACAGCAACTGCTCTGCCAGTGTCAAGGTTCTCGGTGTGGTACGTCGGTGGCAGCAGTGTTGCTAAATCGGTCTGATATAACCCGATCGGCCTTCTGTATTGTTTTCTTTGATACATATACACAATGAAAGCATCCCGAAAACAGTGTTAACTATTATACGTTATCGCAGCTCTCTAATGATTCACTGGCTCTACAGACAGTTACGCGTGTTGCTTACAGTTTAGCTGTGTATGCGATCGTGAAATAGTCTACTTAATGAGAAAATAGCAGGTGGATCAGTAGGTAAATAGTTAAGGCGACAAACTTCTACATTCCAGGGTTCCAGGTTCAAGTTCGGTCGCAGGCAAGTGTAAAAATTTCAACTGTACAAAAGACGAGAAATAAAACGAATGAAAAGAGGATGTTTTGAGAATCACGTCTCTTCTGAACCCACTGTAAAAATATACGTAATTCTGTTTGTTGAAACAGTAAATTTCTCTTAATGTTCATGACACAATCATCATCTTAACAAGAGCAAAATAAGTTGACTTCAAACACAACACAGCCCTGAAGTAACCTTAATATAACAAGTTGTGTGCTTGAATCCCTCTTGAAACCTAATTGTCATTCTTGTTCTGTTAAGGCTAGTCCAATCTGGATTCTTGTAAACTAGACTGTGTGATTCAACCTTGTTAAACCCTTTTTGGCTTGATTTGCTAAGCCTGGCACACTTCTGAAAGCAAGCTTGATTTAGTTTCGAGTCAGGTCAATATTGCTAGGGGGAGTAGAAGAATCAGTAAGACTCCGACTGTTCAAGACCTTGATGTCATTTTTTTTTTTTTTTTAAGGAAATGTACGTTTGAACCAAGCACATGAGTGCATTCATAACGCATTACAAAAAAAATAATTAGATATATTTTTAGTCAATAGAATGACTTAATAAAATAATCAACCTTTGTAATGTTGTACGTACAAGATATTGCTAAGAGTTAGGCTAGAGTTTGTGGTATACGGTATCCCCACACCAAATATGATATACTGAAGATGGAATAGAAACGATTCAAAAATGTTTTATTAGAATGCTATGTTTACGAACGAAAACTTTTGTATAGAAAAAGAGAAATCATGGACAATGATGTTATAGAAAATCTTTTAGACACTAAGATCAGTAGTAGTCATCTACTTGAAAATATCAGAACACAAGTACCCATGCATTTTGTTAGAAATTTCAAATTATTAGAACCAAAGGACAAATTATGGCCATCGTACCTAGGATGATGAAGAATTTCATTACGTTAAGTAGTTAAGGTTATATTTACTTCGTATTATATTAATTCATTTTAAGGCAGTGATGTGTGTTTCTTTCATTCCTTGCTTTGAATTTTAATTTTATATCATAATCATATTTTATTTCGATGTCGGTCTATTCTCTTTACTCACCATTATATCTCATTCAATGTTTCACTTTTCTGTATTTTTATGTATTCTTAACCGTGATATAGGCGTATTAGCTTGTTAAACTATTAACTGCACGTAAATAAATACATTATTAATATTACGCTGGAGAATTTTCTCGCAGTGTTCCCATACCTGTCGCTCTGAAGTGCACTCAGACTCCTATAAAATTGAGTACCAGAGTGTCCTTGGTACACCCTGGGCACCTTGGGAGGTAAAGGCGGTCGAGCGTGGGAATGGTAACCCCACTTCACTACCTCCACATTTCCCATGCGTCATGAACACATAGGACTCCTTTAACCTTACCTTACTATTGATACTATTGAAGTGCAAACGCTATTGGAGTGAAACAAGTGCGTAAGTTGATTTGGACACAAAGAAGATCCTATTTATAAGGAAATACTAAGGTAAATACATGTTAAATTTTAGTATTTTCTACTCAGTAATTACGTCATTCTGCGTATTAATTCTATAGTAGCAATACTTATAGTATAATCTGGTGATATATGACGGCTCCGTCCGTCCTATTTACTCTTCATTTTACTGTTGTTGCAAACGATTACAACATTCGCAGCAATATAGTGATATCATCCCAACTCGAGACTAGTTTGGAAATGGTCTCTTATCCACCGTATGGGAATGACAGACAAAAATTTCTCTGCTAACTGGGTAGTAAACGAAAGTCACTTCACATCAGAATCTTCTTTTAACGGAATGTACGTAGTAGAAGTATTTCGTAGAAGTGATGAGTCTTAAGTGTTTTGTGTCCCTGACTCGTCTGCCTCTCCTCACCAACGCATAATTCCTTCCTGGTAGGTAGGTAAGTATGTCTCGGACATTCAGTAAAATGTTACGAGCATGAAACAGCAGAATCGATAACAAAAGATGAGAACAAGCAACAATGAGCATAACAAGAACGGAAAGTATTTATCTTTCATTCCCAATTTCATAAACAATATGTATAATATTACGTGGTACTCATTGCAAACAAAAATTCAACCCACTTTCGATATTTTTTTAGAGAAAGAAGTATTATGTAATTCGCGAGGAAAGTTTTTGGAGAAATATGTGCTCTAACATATAATTGGGGTCATCTCAACACAATATCTTAAATTAAGCATTGTTCCTTACATCATTCTCCTTAACATTACATTCATTATGTTGATTAACAATTCAAAAGTAATTTCGAGATTTGGGTAAGCGCCTCGTTTAGAAACGAATTAATCATTTTGTGATCATAAACCACGTCTGTTAACTATTGAAAATGATTAAATGTTCCAAACGTAACGCGCATGCGTAATTGTGGTGATCTTAGAACTTTTTTATAACATCCATGTGACGTCAGATAGTAGTCATTGTCCTACTTTGTAATAATGTCGAAATGGCACATTGATTTTATAAAAGTAAAGTTGGATTTACGGTTTAGTCTAAATATCGTAAAGTATATTAGTTCTAAAGTGTTGATATATCTATGTGTAGTGCGATAATTAATATTTACATACAAATGAAGCTGTGATCTGCACATTACAATAAATGGAGTATGTAAAATGAAGGTAACAATTAGTAATATATTTTATGATTCATGCATGCTTCGGATTTGATGTAAAATATATGTGTTCAAGACCATTCCAATAGATTATAAATATCTATCTGGGATATAGTAAAAAATGCCATTTCATCTGGTGGTAAATAAATATACATGTTTATGATTTCGTGTTTTGCTAATGGTCAGTGTTGATTAGGCTATCTCCAGTATAGTGGCTACAAACGCAATCTCACTAATCAATAAAACGCCTTCATCTCTAACACCGATAAATCTAAAAGAAGATCCTCCAGCACATGTCTGCAGAAACAACCAGTTACTAGTATCATAGTCAAGTTCTTACTAAATGTATTGTCATCCTAACATTATAAAATAGATTCATTTGAGATTTGTGTAGAATACGTTCTTTGCTGGTCCATTAGTTACTGGATTGCGACTTAAGATGAAAGCAAATGAACCGCCTTGTTGTTTTAGCAGTTCATGTGTGCTTCGAATATAAAATAATTTAAGTGGTGTCTTTTCTTGTATAGCGTTGGACTGGATTTACACAGTTTATTATTTTCTGTCAATATTATGTGTTCTAATAAAAAATTAGCATCAACTGTTCTAGAATTAATGTTATAAATTCGTTTGATCCTTCCTTTGAATTGGATCTAAAGTGATATGAGAGCGTAATATTAAAGACAATATACATAAACAACAAAATACTAAACTGTGACACACTCGAAACTCTTCATAATTACTATATTTGGAAGGGTTGTTCCTACCATGTACTGGTAACTGGTACTTAGTCATGAATTGCAAGAAATCTGAGCTTTTGAAAGGTAATCAATGTTTGTTTCGTAATATAACTTCTTACTACAAGCACAGAGGGTTCTTTACATCTCTTGTAACGTTGCAAAGCGTTAATTAAAAGCACTTTTAATTTATTTACAGTAGTATTAATCTGTTATAATTTGAATTTGAAGAGAACTAGACTCTTCAAGTAAGTCCTTACATTATTATCCACTGTCGCTACTAAGAATAGCGGATGCCTGTTACTGTTTTATTTGTATACAGCTCACAGATCCTTTTCCACGAGAACATATAAGTAAATATTAACTAATAAATGTTATTTAAAAGAATCCGGTTGTTAACAAGAGCTATTTTCTAACGAGACCATTAAGTTTTCGTAAAGTCATAACAGAAGTTGCTTATAGTCAGTAGAGAGACGTGACATATTAGAAATTGAGAGCAATTACTATAAACTCAAATAATATTTATTGAGTTTCTTAGTGGGAAACTTCATAATTAATGCGCATGTTTCGCAGGCGAATGGTGTATGGCTAAAATTTTGTGCTTGTTTTCCAGGCTGTTTTGTTTTCTTCAATTCCATTTTGAAAATGAACTAAGTGTATTTCTTTTAAGTCAAGGGTCTTTCCTTTCCTTTTCGTATTATCATAGCACACGGATCAAACGTAGACTGAAAGTACTACATTGTGAACATTTTCAAAATTAAGCCTTCAGAACAAACCTGAGCGTAAAATAAAAACACTATTAAAATACTTGTGATTCTCAAGTATTGTATTCTCTCCCAGTCACAGTTGGAAGAGCATTCATTTTGCATTGGAAAGGCCATGGACTCGCACTCAGTGGCCGCCCATCCTGGCTGATCTTTCCCTGGTTTCGGTCGGTCGCACCAGGTAAATATTGGGATGGTACCTTGATATAAAGTCAGGTCCAATTCCTACCCAAATTGATGGTTTTGTTGTAAATATTGTTTACAAGCCTCTAATGTAAGATGGCATCTGGAGGATATTTGGAGTTTGTTAAATAAATATAATCACTTCCAATTATATTTCCATCCATCGTGAAGTAGCAGTTGAAGAAAGCTTTGTTTCCGCTTTTCTTTTTCCTTCGATTCGATTGTGCTTCTTTTCTTGCTCAATGTACTCTTTCAAACCCCTCCGTAAATGCGAATCGTCCCCAGAATATCTGTCTCGAGACAGGTCATTGGAAATTGAAAGCAATTACTATAATGCACAAAGCATATATTGTGCCTTAAGACTAGGACAAATAATGAGGTAGCTTTATGTTGCCTTCCACTTCTCAGTATCGCATCTGCTAGTCAGTTGACTTCGTTTGGAGAGGTTAGTGAAAAAGACTTTTACCTTCTACCAGGAATAGAAAAAATATTGAATGACGAAAATATGTGAGCCTGTCTGTTTTTATAATTCAACAATAGTTTTACTAATATGATTTGATTTGAACAATGCACAAAAGTCGTTCCTAAGAAATGCTTTTAATGTTGGAATTCTCCTGTTCCGAACAAATGTCCTGAATTGGCAGCGAGAGTACTTTCTGGTTTTCGTGATGGTGCGTCACTCAAAGGAGCTACCACTCAGATAGCACAGTAAACTTGCAGCAAGTTTTCTTCAATATTGGCATTTCAAGTTTTCAAACTTGCAGCAGGTTTGGAATTGTAAGGCTGCAAACTTGCTACAATTTTGCAACAAACTTGTTAGTTAACGGATTCGAAACTTGCTACAAAGCTTTCAGGACAAACTTGCTACAAACCTCTCAGAACTAATTTGCTACAACCTTTATTTTTAAAAACGTTGGGAGACTAACATCGAGTCTGTAGCGAGAAAAGATTTCAGTCTGCAGTGCGATTTGAACTCACGACCTCCAGATTGGTTTGTTGTTCACCACTCTACCGTACTTCTACGAGTTCTTTTGCTGACCGAAGTATACTTTACTAGTCCATTTATATTACGAAAACAGTTTCTGGAATAAAGAAATACATTGATGCGCCACGTTTATAATTCAAAATTTGCTACAACATGTAAACAAAATTTATGCAGTAAATTTCTCACTGCAAGGGGGAAAGCAAGGCTAGTACAAACTTGGCGTAAACTTGGTTGCTATCTGGGAACGTATATTCCTCACTAACAACTCAGGACGTATTTCCAGCGGTTCAGCCGGCTGTGCCTAATTACTGGATCGATGATATTGCAGTGAAGGGAATAGCAGAAATAGCATCATCATCATCATTTTGGAATAAATTCCGCTACATTAAAGTGTCTGCACACAATCCTGACGTTACTATTAGCATTTATTTAAAACTAATTGTACCCGTTATTAACGTACGAAACGAATTTGGTCCATGAAAATTGGTTTCTGTTCCAGGGGTTTAACTTTAAGAAAAGAAGCTCCGGTACTCACCTTGGATTTTAAAACCTTCCACAGAAAACCATATTCATAGACTTTTCTTGGTCATTCCCTTTTCCCGAGCGGATTTCAAGGGTAGATCGTCTTCCAGACAGAAAACAGGATGTTTCCATGTGTCATGGTTGAAATTTTGAATATCTGGCCCCACAAGTTGAAGGAACGTTGTTTCAAATATATGTTAAACTAGAAGTTTCCTTCGCAAGGAGATTGTAATTCATTCATAGAAGTGAAATAGTTAGGCCCTATTTTGAATATAAGGTAATAAATATTTTATGGAGAATCTTTATGAAACTATTTTTTTTGTTTTTATTGCAGATTGCTTAAAAATATTAGTGCAGTGTCAGTCATCATTTGTGTACACACCGGTGTGCGCCTTAAGAAGCTCCGGGTGCTATAGATGAAAATTGAAAAAAGTTAAGGTACTGCGTACCGGTGGACATTGTATCAATTTAACCCCTAATCTGCACTGAAATTTTGCAGGAAAACCCACTTGCATTGAGCCTTAACCTGTTCTAAAAGTGACTCACTCTAAATTTTCAATATCACTGTCGGGTTTCATTGTTTACGTAGATTGAACGTAACTAGTGACGAATTGCGGTCCTGATCATATTCACCAGAGGACACTGTGGAACTTGTAACTGATTCCTGCACTAAGCTTCAATCCATATTTGTTCATGCTTTTCTGTGACGTTGTAAGTCTTATTTTAATTGGTTCCATGAAAACAAAATTGCTGGGAATTTGGTTTTATCTTGAGAAAATCTACTCTTTCCAGAAGAAATTGAGTTATGGCTGACTTTTCTATCTTTCATGAATTTTCACCATTTTTATTTTTAGTGTTCTTCCGAAAGAGGCAAGGTCCTTTGAGGCAAATACTAAGCCTTATACGTTATAGGTCAAGGGAAACTAGTTATAATCTGTAAAGATACCCCAGTAGCACACATGTTGATTAAACGTTGATAAAACCGTTTATGTCCACTTTTGCATCGGTTGTATACAACCAAATAACGTTCATTCCACATTTTTTGGTTTTATACAACCGTTGACAAAGGGGACATTAAACGGTTTTATCAACGTGTGTGCTACTGGCGACCTAAGCAAGGATAACGGGCTTGAAAGGGAATTTGAATCCAGTCGGTCTCATCGTAATCGACAAACACTCAGTACAGCACACTGACTGTAGATTAAACAATCTGCTCTTATATACGTAAGTTGTTACTCTAACTGTAGGAACCTATATATTACGACAGTATAAATAGAACCAGTCCCCGTGATTTAGTGGTAACAGTTGAGAACTTCGGATCGGCAGTAGGAAGGTTCGCAAGCCATGCTAACTGACGGTTTCCACGGTTATCCACCAATTGTGCCAACCGAATGCCAGTAGACAGTACACTACCTGAAGAAAAGTCCAGTAGACAGTACCTGAAGAAAAGTCCTTGATGTTACCTTCCCTTTTCCTGCCCCAGACGTGACGGACTTAGAACGTAAAAGTCAGTTTGGCCCATAAATGAAAATTAAAAGAATTTAACTTTAGAAAAAGGTGCAATTCATATTTGTCAATCGAAAACCACACCCCCTATTTAGAGAAATAAACCATTGCCTTTGAAATGTATTGGAAAATAAAACCAACTTTAAGATACCGGTATAATGATACATAGTGAATGATGGAGGATTAAACACTTTTTCAACAATTTTAAAGGCTTTGCACTGACAAGTACCTATCGGTCGATAGTTCAAAGTATTTTCCGATCCAACTTGGCAGAGCAGTAAGGCTCAGTGGCCAAAAATCTAATTCATAAATATAAGTACCTGTACTTATAGTGTGATCTAAGTCTAAAGCACATGATTATTTGTAAAACGCTTAAAAAATGGAAAACAAACAAACATACATTAATGAACACTGGAAGAAATGTACTATCAGTTATATGATAAATTCTCCATGGCCGCCATCTTGAAGTCGGCCATATTGAATCTTGATCGATTTTTAAAATGGGATGGGGTCATGCAATATATCAGTTTCGGCTAGAATTTTAGCAGAAGTACATTGGTGATGTCGGTTTTGTAATAAATTTGTTTTGCGGGAGATAGTGAGATCCGACATTAGTATGCGTAGTTAATCCAAAAGTCTGGAAATAACCATACTTTAAACTTTAATAAAGTTCTTTTTAAAGCAGTGCAAAGAATCAAATTTTAAGGCACAATTATAAGCACTAGGCAACATTTATCCAGTATACATTACGTTTTTCTTGTACTGTTTCAAAAAGAATAAATTATATCGGAGAACATTCGAATTAACTACGCATATTAACGTGACATCACATTATTTCCTTCAAAAGTAAATTTATGACAAAACTGACTTCACCAATGTGTTTCTGGTAATGTTCTATCCCAGATTGATATATCGTATTACTCCTCATTAAAAAAAATCGAACAAGATTCAAGATGGCAACTGTAAGACGACGGCCATGGCGAACTTACCCTCAAACTGATAGTGCATTTCACAATGTCTATTAATGTGTATTTATTTTCAATTTATTTTTATCGTTTTACAAATAAACGTGTGTTTTTTTTACTTAAGCGGCCCATACACGGTCGATCATGATCGGACTCAACATGCTAGCCAGCATGCTCGACCGTGTAAGGACGCGATTCGAACATGCTCGACTGATTTGTTGGGTTGGATGCTCGGATCGACAGCTACCTCCAACTCGAACCCAACATCGAGCATGTTTCGTGTATGGACAACCGATCGAGCGGCTCGACCAACATGCACGCACTGCAGACGAAAATACCTTGGGGGCTTTCTTCCAATTTTTGCATTTCGACTCTAGAAGAAATTATTATTATTACGATACTGTATTACTACGAATTGCAACATCTACAAATTTAGAACTACTAGTGATTTTCTAAAGGATACAGTAATACAAAAAAAAATATTCACAGAAATAAATTTTGAGAGTTTCAAGCACTGTCAGCAGTTGCTGTAGGCTCTGTATTTTCATATTCCTCTTGGTTACATAATGGCTTGAAAAAACAGTTATGTTTCCGATTCCAAGCTCAATAAATTTCAGAAGTGATGATTGGTAAGAGATTTGTATCTCGTGTAGTTGATTTTTCCTAGGCAAAATTTCGAATATGCAGTTGGGCAAGTTAGGTAAATATAAACAATGTCCAAATTATATTTCAAATTTACTACCTTTTTTTCGCAAGTTTCCTATTTATACCAGCAATTTATGAAACAAAATACATTA
>JAGDQP010007593.1:0-15509 GCA_022664845.1 Lepisma saccharinum | reverse complement strand
ATATTTAGCTGCCAAACAATAGTTATTTTAATTCTTTTACTCATACATCTCTTTCATAAAAATGCTGTCAACTATTTTACTACACAAATTGAGGGTTTCAGTAGAGAAACCAGGCTAACCCACAATTTTAAATTTGTGAGAAAAAAGGGAAAATGAGAATTGCCCTATAACAGAAAACAACCTAGTAAAGACATTTTTGCAATCATTATTATGGTGAGCAAGGTCCCTGTTACTTAACAGTCAATCCAAATTCAATGATTTGTTTCCGGTGAAAGTAAATTTCAATGAGTTGAGAGCGTGAACTATACTACCTGTCAACAGGCAAAAAGAATTCGAAATTTTCTCTTGGTAAAATGAACCTTTTAATGAACAGGTACGTAAAAGGAAGGAAATTGACTAGTCAGCTTGTTGAAGCGCTTTGTAATGAAAATCATTATAATTATAATGGATGTTTGGTTCCGGTTTTATCGACACTAGTTTAATAATTTGATTATTGGCTTCTTCCATATCAGGTATCATTTTCGTGTGGTGCAGTACTGTATAAGTTGTGCTGTTATCATATCAACATGCAGCCGCGGCCGGTGAGCAGGAGCCAGTGTGCCCTGGCACTACCAGTTAATATAAAGTAGAAAAGTTTCTATATTTCATTATCTCATATCACATACAGCACAGTTCTTCACTATATTTGTAACCTGTTCCAATGAAATCTATGACGTTCCACGCGACGATTCATTACTTCCCGAATCACGTTGTGCCAGCTAGAATATGGCTCTCCCAAATGTCTAAAAGTGATTTCTGTGCATCCGCATGACGGTAGAAAACTTCAGAGATACGGCTATTTTGTGCCAGATTGAAGGCCAGGTGGAAGGCTATTTTGTGCCAGGTTTGTGCCTCCCCCGAAATTCCAACTTCTTTTTGTAAATTTAGTCTAATTTTAGGCGCAATTTTACATATTTTACACATAATTTACCCACATATTGAAATTGGATCCCCAAAAAGCCTTGGACCCCTCCTGAAATAAATTCCAGTGTACGTGCCTGCACTGGAAGACCAGAACATTAAAACATAGCTTCAGTGACAAGATTTCGTGTTATTTAAACACAAGATTTCGTATTCCACATCCTTGTGTGCAATACAATCATAAAAGCGTATTTGTTGAATGAGGAAATCGCCTAATTAGTAGATAAATAAATGTCACTTTATTCGTGTATCTATGTTCCACATCTCCTCCTAAAGAATTGAATTAATTTGAATTTTATTTTGTTTGTAGTACCAGTTATATACGATCGTTTTATGCTCGAGTATTTTGGTGCTGAACTGTTTAGCACCACCACCTTATTGGGGCGTATTCTTTACCGTTCCTGAGAATAGCGGACAGTTTTGCAGAGTTATGTACAGTCTCTGCCCTTACGTCTCTCTATAAGGACGTCAAGGTCTAATAAGATTAAGAATTTTCTCTGGAAACTTCCCGGAGAAGTTGCTACTCTAACCATAATGGTTTTAACGGTCCATACGCTATGATCTGCTAATCAGGCGCTAGATTTTAAAAGAGGCACAGGAATTCGGCACTTCAAATACAAATCGAGACCACATAAAGATTAATACATATATTGTGATAATGAATAATTTAAATTCAAATCTGATGTCCTCTTTGCGATGGTATTGAGGGTGAGCTAAGAGATGGGCTGGGTCTTAGCGAGGTTATCTTCATTCAAGCGGACAGCGGCTTTGCTCCCGACTAGTATAATAAAGGATCCCGGATTTATCGTATCATTCAAACTTGATACAAACGTTTTCTTCTAAGAATCACCACTTGTTCTCTGGTAAGACGGTTTGTTCAAAATAAACAACCAAAAATACGAGGTAACCCTCTGCCTAAGGGCTACAGGAAACCTCCAGGCACTACAAGCAAAAATCCTCACACGGGGATTTTACGTACATACAGGACTGTACCAACAAAAGCACACAGTTCTCGTGAACACATGGGCCATTAATTTCGTAGCAAGCGAAGATGTATCAGCATAATGAATTCTGAGGGGGAGGGGGGGTACAAATATAAAGCAGAATACTTGGCTCTAGCAAGCGGTAAGATAAGAACTAGTTTCGTAAGATAGCCAGTGGTTTGCAGTTATGTTCAGTAGCTGTCGGAGTCATCATACTCAAGTGCCCCGAGAATCTTCCATCTTCCATACTCTGTTCGTAGCATTTTAGCTTCCTTTTGAAATTACATAGAGCTTTAAAATAAATATACAAGTTTACATTAATATTTTAGCAAATATAGAACATTAGAATATCTACACTTCACATTCTTACGTAATAAGAAAAGAGAGAGGAAATGAAAGAATAAAGCTGGCCAGTTTATAGAAAGAAGGAAATAAAGAAATTAACTAACCACAATATTAGCGAAAGTAAAATTAATTTACATATGGCATGAAAATTTTCGTGAAATTACAATCGAATTAAACTGAGATCATACTCAGTGGTGACAACCTCATCAAGCCTCGAGCCACTATTGTCAAAATGTAATTTGATTGGGAACTCGTCCTAGTACATCTTCAAACGACTCCTCAGTCATTCTCATTCTCAAAAGACTCCTCAGGCTCAATGGTATGAAAAGTTTAAAACCTTGTGTTATACCGTTTAGTCCAGTACAGAGGCGTTGGGGGCGAAGGAGAACCGTTAGATGTGAAAAGGAATTTTCCACTGTGGTCATGGAAGACGGAATAATTAGAGCAGCTTCTGTAAGCATCTTTAGGCCCGGAAAAGACTCACCATACTTCCCAATTTGTTCTGAGAGCTGCTCCAGAGATGTGGTCTCGTTCATCAGTCGATTTGCCAGATCTAATTCCTGCTTCAAATTCTGAAGAATTTTGTAATGGTCGTCTTTGCATTTCACAACATCGCACAGAGGTTTCAAATTTTCTTCACTTCTTCTACCACTTAACAAGTGTTGAATGGCTCCGATCACAGCCGTTACTATCTCACTTAATCTGCTGCGAATTTCTTCAATGGAGAGATCGAAAACTTCTTAGAATAATCTTCTCAGCTCATTCTCGTTTTCCTTTCTCTTTTCCAAATTTATGCCTTCCAAATCAACAACTATATCAGCGAACGTACTGGGGATCGTGCATTTGCGTTTTAATGGTGGCTGAGTCGAAATGTTCAATGCATTCATTGCATCATCGAGGAGATTTCCAAATACTTCTACGTCTTGCCGACAAGATCGGAGTTGTTCCGTTACAGATTCTATTAACTTCACAGCAGCATCAATGTCCAAATCTCATCTTAGCAGCAGTACATTTGCCGGTTTTAGATATCCAAGCACCTTGAACATGAGTTCCGCAAGGAAGCAGAAAGTCTTAGTAGAGATTTGATGCAGTAATCCGGTAGCTTCAACTTTCAATGAGGCAAGTTCTTCGTGGGAAGTTTGGATTGCTATCAGCGCACTCAATATGTGAATCCTGTCGGCATGAATCACTGTGACTGTGTCTAGATGTCCAGTCCAACGTTGTTCCAACAATCGCTTTAAACTCTTTCCTGCGTATTCTGCTGCAAAGTGTCCTTTTCTTAAAAGCAATATAGTTGTTGGCAAATATCGAAGAACTCTTTCAGTTCAGGAACTGATTCAATTGTTCTAGTAACTAATAAATGCAACTGGTGATTGAAGCAGTGAACAAACAAAATATTCCTCTTCAAATCCTCAGACAACAATGCTTGTACTCCCCTTTTCTATCCGCTGATGACTGGTGCTTCATCGTAGCACTGCGCTATTATGTTTTCGGTTCTGAATTCTACTTTCCTTAAACAGTCTAAGATGGCATTCTTAATGCTGACAGCATCTTGCTTGTCCAAGTTCAGTATAGCTACGCATCTTTCTTGTACTTTAAAGTTCACAAGATACCAAACTGCGACAGACAAATCTTCGATTCGTTGCTTATCTCTGGTTTCATCTGCAAGTAATGAACAAAATGTGCTTTCGTTCGCTACATTCACTATTTTTCTCACAACAGATTCTGCCATGAAATGAATTATTTCATTCTGAATATCCGGGCTAGTGTACCTTGCATTGGCAGGGATGGTTTTGACGAATCTCCCCTGAACGACAACTGATTTAAAGCCAAGAATTGAATAACTTCCATCATACTTTTCACATAGTACCTATTCTTCACAATTACATCACTACCCACTTGTTTCCTGACCATTTCGCCCGAGTCCTCACGTTTCGGTTGCTCCAAGTAGCAAGCCATGGCGTACCTATGAGTATCAGATTCGGCATGACGAGAGAATCCCTTATTTTTCTCGGTCGCATGTTTCCAGTCTCTAAAACCATTATGTACAAATGAGGGATCACTGTTTCTTGAAGATATTTCCGGCATGGGAAGCAAAAGGCAGCATCTAACATCACAGAATACTCGAGCCAGTCCCACGTTTTATACCATATTGGACGAAATCATCGAATTGCACCAGAAATTTTGGAACCTGGAAATTTTTCAAGGTGCGGCTGAGCGGCCTTTGTATCACCAAGGTCTTCTACGGCTGCAACACGGTGGAGTTTCTACTCCAGCTTCTTCGAATGTTGATGTCGATGGCACAGTTTCCGAATTAGTTATACTTCCGACACTTATTGGACTAAAAAATGACTTGATGGATGACTTGCGTCATTTTATGGTGTTACGTTTATAATGGAGTCAGTGCAGTCACTAGAAATATCTGTCGAAGCAGCTTCGCTTATAGTCTTTTGTTAATAAATCTTTTGTTTCCTTATGAAAATTTACTTCACTCTACCGCTGTAGCTACCCCGCGCAATATAATAGTGTGTTGTAAAATCTTTCTTAGTATAGGCCTTCTGATCTGCTGCCATCTGGGTTGTTTTGTTTGTGGGCAGAACTATTGTTTTCTTCGTTCTCCCCGCAAAGACCCAAACAGCTAGCTTCATAGATTGTTTATAAATATATGAAAGCAGGAGAGAAAATGCATTGTTGTTCCGTTTATACTAAACAAGAACTTGGTGAATTTTCTTTCAGATTGCTTTTTGTTTCATTAACCTACGGGTTTAGTTTCATTAATGTCCAAAAATAAAAGTGAGAAACAAAAATGGGGAAGCACGTATATGGGGACTTTATGTCGCGCGACAGTTTTGTCTCTCACAAGGGAACATTCTATTTTTGACAATTCGTTTTCGAAAAATGCTTGCTATCCCCGGATTCAATACCCAAAGAAACTGAGAAAACAAGTTTGTAGCTGCAGACCGTAAACAGGGCCGGAGTTAAAGGGATCCAAAGTTCGAATACAGGACGCAGAAAGTGCCTATAAACACAATGTAATTTTGAAACGAGTGGAGCAATTGAGATCAAATGTGAGGTATGAGTAACGCGTGTGAAGCTCTACTGAACAGGTGTAGTGCGCATCATTTCGGCCATCTTAAAAGTCGCCATATTGGATTTATCGAAAAGAAGTAAACGGGAAGGAAGGCATGTGGCATATCATTTGAGGCTATCTCTTTTCCAGAAATTCAAATATGAGGTTATTTGTTACCAATTTTTATTGCTTGAGAAGATATGGACCCTGTAAGTTGTGAAAAGGTGAAATTAACAGTTTTGGCTTTTGTCATTCCAGTGTATGTAACGTGAGCCAAGAACATGAGCAAAGTAGTGCTGTGGGCACAGTGATCGAATTATTGCTGTTGATAAGAAACTTTTATGTTGTTAAAGCAGTCGTGAAAGGTGCATAGGAACAACCGATATAAAACGTGAAGGTGTCCAACGTTCTCGAGTAATTAGTGCTAATCCTGCATTTACAACAGATCTGATGCACGTTTAATTGCATCTATTGTGTACCTTAAGAATGATCGTGTGGATAAGACAAACATGGGAACAACAGTGAGCACATTTGAAGAAAGATAAAGAAAAACAATCAGGCTCATCACAATTTTCACCAGTATTGAAATTGAAGCAGTAGTCGACAGGAGTCATAAATGATCCAAGCGCGTCTTGAAGATATCCAGTTTTGTAAAATGCATATCTGATCATGTCTTGGAATCTTGGGGCTGTGAACTGGAAGTGGGCGAGTGATTGCAGGTTAATGAAGTTGTCGCGTTGACAGATTTTAAAGTCAGAAAATATGATAATGGTGTCGGTTATGTATTTTACAAAGTTCTTATACGAACGGAAGAATAACGCATCCAGTGGTTGTATAAGTGACGTACAACCATCAGGAATGAGGAGTCGTGTAAGTTCAATACCGTCCGGTTTCTGCACCAACTCTTCATCTTTATTGGTGCTCCATGAATCAACGAGAAGCAGCAGTTTAGTCTGATCAAGAGAAGGCCAGAAAACGTCAGTCATAAACTCTTTCAGGTTGGTCTTGTTCATGTTCGCACTTGACCAGCATACGAACGAATGTTAAATGGATCGGGACGTTTGGTAGCTGGAAAGTGGCCAGAGGAGATACATCGGATTCATTAATTTCCCATCCATGGACACAATGGGATATATCATGTAGGAATGGGTAGTAGCTGATGCAGATCCAACTTCGGCGTAGATTCGTATGTCACCTTGGAACGACAAAGTCCGCCCAGCATGCAGCTCTTCGACAAAACGGCTTTGATCTGCATTAAAAATTTGCGAGGGGCAAAGCTTGAGTTGTTCAATCAGTTGCTTCGTTTGAGCGACGAACCCATATGCCGTTTTCCGTCTCTGTGCGTCGTCCTGTAGAAATAACGAGCCAACTTTGTGTGTGATTGAGCTAGACAGAATCTTGTTTCTCTTCTTAAACCTGTATATCCAGGATGTTGAAGCCTTAAAATTAATGTTCAGTCCGAGCTCGTCCTTGACTTGCAATGCCCACATTCGGATGGTACGATCGTGCACAATCACATTTTTCTTTCGCATGGCTAGAAATATATCTTTCACCAGTTGGTTAATTTTCTGAATCGAACGCTCCTTCAACTTCGAATCTTCATATCGGTAAAGTACCCGAAATTGGTTTTGCAGTTTTCTGTAATTGGTTACAACCGACGATTGCTTTCGCTACTTTCCTCCCTTTGCAACGACAGGAGGGGCGTCCTTTGACTGATATGTCCAAAAATGATAAGCTTGTTCGAGATACGCGTCTTCGTATCTTCTGATTCAACTGATGCTGATCTTCCTTCTCGGACTGCAGACGTTTTATCGCTGATGAATGTACGTTGCTGTCATCATCAGAATAATCAGAATCCTGGTCACTACGTCCATCTGATGCGACGTCGTCATAGTCCAGTGTGTCAATAGTCACACTGTTGGAGCTGTCGGCGAATTTGATCGAACATAAGGTAGTCGTGATGACAACACTACTAATAGTGACAATAGGATATAGGAGAGTCAACAGTGCCACTTCGAATGATTATAACCGGAAGGTGCAAATCATACGCAATGTTCCAACTGCCATATGTTAACTGGAGGGGGGGGCGAAATACAGTGAATATATTTCGACTAGTACTACGACTACCACTACTACTACTACTAATAATAATAATAATAATACTCATACTAATAATAATACTACTAATAACCGATCATCAGCAGTGTGCAATTTACGAGGGGGATGAAGGCTAAATCCCCTTCTAATATATGGATATCCCCTACAAGTTGTGTACTTCCAAATTACATTTTCTTTTGAGAATATACAGTACAGTATGTCTTTCCTCTGTCAATTCCTTTTACTTTGAATCCTGCAGATGGTTGTGAATCACCAATGTTCCTAATCATAATGTATACCAGAGGTGACAATACTCATCCGTGTATGCACTGCCAGGGCAAGAGCGCTAACGAGTGTTCGAATCAGCAATTTTAGCTGGAATGGGTCATACCTATAGGAGAACCATGCACGGGACGGGAGTCGTGTTTTATCAGGTACCACGCCAACATTCATCCGGTGCGAATACTCACAATTCGGTTACAGGTTCCAGACGCTATTCTCTATTAACACCAATTCCTCTTGCAATTTACGCATCTGTCGTTTTTGCCTCATGCGAGGTGTTCGCATCTGGCTTTTTCGAGGTTCCTTACATGTTACAATGCCATCTTGATTGCTTCTTATAAGCACCTTTAACGCTTGCCTGAACAACGTACTCGTCTCTCATCAACAGCAATAATTCGATCACTGTGCCCACAGCACTACTTTGCTCATGTTCTTGGCTCACGTTACATACACTGAAATGACAAAAGCCAAAACTGTTAATTTCCCTTTTCACAACTTACAGGGTCCATACCTTCTCACGCAATAAGATTGGTAACAAATAACCTCATATTTGAATTTCTGGAAAAGAGATAGCCTCGAATGATATGCCACATGCCTTCCTTCCCGTTTATTTCTTTCCGATAAATCCAATATGGCGACTTTTAAGATGACCGACATGATGCACACTACACCTATTCAATAGAGCTTCACACACGTTACTCATACCTCACATTTGAACTCAATTGCTCCACTCGTTTCAAAATTACATGGTGTTTATAGGCACTTTCTGCGTCCTATATTCGAACTTTGGACCCCTTTATCTCCGGCCCTGTTTACGGTCTGCAGCTGCAAACTTGTTTTTCTCAGTTTCTTTGTGTATTGAATCCGGGGCATTTTTCGAAATCGAATTGTCAAAAATAGAATGTTTCCTTGTCAGCCTAAATGCATTGAGTCTTAAGGTGCACTTTCGTTTGTGCGATTGGCGAAGATCGCATGCAACTGCTGCAGGCGCCACTGCATTGACACGTTGGAGGGAAATCAGTGAAGGCGGTTTGGTTTGCGCGTTGGACGCATGGTGGCGCTAGCAACTGTTGCAACGACTCCTTCGGAGAGCAGTCAAGCTGCAGCAGTCGCAAGCGTTGCATTGTATTATGCGCAGTTTACATTCGTGTTTTCATTGAATCTTGGGTATTTTGTGCCAAATATGAACTTCAGCGGAGATGACGATTGAAAGCTACGTGAAGAATTGGTCGAAAATGCTATGAAATTGTTGCTAAACCCGGAAAGAAAGAGAATACATGCAAACCCGTAGTACGTTTGGTCTTCAATAGATGGCAGCAGAGTATACAAGCAAATTGAAGTACACTATTGTTTTAAGTTGAATGAAAGTTGAGTTTAATTTAAAGTGTTATTTATATTATTATTATAGCTGTTTGTAATCACGTCTAAAATTTTGTTACTGTAAGCAATATTGGTTACAGAAAGATCTTTAAATGGTATAAATATTGCAGACCCTTATCTCTGGTGAGAGGACAGATAAAAAAATAAGAACGTTAGGCAGTTATGTCAGGAAAAAGTGAGGTAGAAATTTCAACTTTCATATTTGAGTTTGAAGGGAGTTACAAATTTGCAAATTGGGTGGTGCATAATGCTCGCGCGAGCTTTAGTAAATGTTATATTACCACCAGAGTGACAGAGAAAGATGTGAATACGTAAAGCAGATCCTGAAATATCCTTGTTAGAAAACTTATTTTGTGTTCAGTGTTCAGATGGCAACATGGTTGCTCCGCATTCCCACTGTCTTTTTATATTCCATTATGCAATTAAGCCTTTTGGAAAACGTTGCCATCTTTCTATGTGTATGTGTGAAGCGCTTATACAGTTGTCTACATCTCTTATTACTTAAGCATATCAATTATCATTACAGTAGTAAAATCGTTCTTCATAATTCTGATGGTAACAAAGAATATTTCTTTTAACAACAGTCCTTGATACGAGTTACCAATGCACGCACGAGCATTATTCATCAATAATTTGCAAATTTGTAACTCCTCCAAACTAAAAAATAATTAAAATTCAAAATTACGGTATATCGTAGTTTCTTCTCACATAAATGTATAGCGTGTGAAAAAATTCCTTTTTTTATATTTTCTCGCATCAAAGCTACTGGGCCTCCAATATGCAGAAAATACGAGTTTTTGTACTTTCAAAAATTCATAAAATATTAAACAAGCATATAGGCCTACCAGCCGTCCTGTATACTTTCAATATATACACTATAATATTCAGTCCCTTCCGAGCGAAAAAGCGCACTGAAATCCGGGGTTGTTTCTATTTCGACAATCACATTTGGATATCATTTTGACCAGTTCAATTACGTTTAAGGTTTTTCATGCAGTGCAGAGGATTTAAATTATTTAGCAGATGTTATTGGAAAGAATTGTTTTTGTTTGAATATTCTAGCAGGTATTAATATTTTCCGTAAACATCTGCTAACCCAAATTTTTGTATGCACCGGAATACAAAACTGGCCGGTTATTATTAATCGGTTGGTATAGAAATAAAAGAATACCCGTTTAGAACTATTCTTATATAAGGGATATAAATATTTTTAAAAATAACTGAAAGCGATCGAGCAGTTAAGCTGGACGATTTCAGATGCTATGCACTAAACCTTACTTGAACAAACGTTATTGGACTATTTTGGATAAACACAAAGTATGTGATACTCTTTGGTATTTGTAAAGGTTATATATCAGCCCCCCGGGACAATTTATCTGGCTACACCGCTGGATAGCAGTATCATGCATGAAATTTGTGACCCATTATGTGAAAACTGTTTCTGATTGCATTTTCTCTCCTGAATTCAAAAATGTGATTTGTTTTCTGCTAGCACGTCAGGTTTATTCACAATTTAAGAAAATGCGATGACTGTCGTACATATCGCTGTCATATTGTATCCTAGCATTTTTATCGACTGATTTCATACAATTTAAAAATACAAATAGAATTCTCATTCTCAGCAATCTCTCACTGTGTATTGGATGCACCCAGTATTTCTTTTTCTTATTTTTTTTTCTTTCTTAAATGTAGCATTAGCATTAACACAAGCTTATTCTAATGCACATTCTTCGAAGTCCATACTGTGTTCAATGTCCCGCCAAATTGTGATGATGTTAAATGCCCGAAAACTTTTCTGTCGCTGTCGCCGGTGTGCGAGGGTACGGCGAGAAAACAGTTTTGTCTCCGTGTAGTTGCTGACTGCAGGAGACAGAAACAAAAAAGTCGCGGGACTGTTTTGTTGCCAATGTGCGGTGGACCTAAATGTGAAACTTACAAGAAAATGCTGTATTTGTATCATTGAAATAGGAATATTTTTTTTTCATTTCTTTATAATTGAAATTGAAGTTCTTTTTCTTTTCTGCAAAAACAGCCCTTGTCAAACTGTAACGAAATTGTGTACTTTGTATTTTGTGAATAGTTTATGCTTTCTTGCTGTGCGAAATATAAAATTTTAAACAATAAATATAATCCTGGTATCTTCTTCTAGAACACGCAGAAAGTATCGTAGTGACAATGTGTAAATATTAGGGAACGTTTCTTATTCTCCTTATAAACGTTTCTTTTCTCTCCCGATAAACGGGCTATTTTTGCAAGAAACCTTTCAATTGAAATATTCCCATTTATG
Source organism: Lepisma saccharinum (assembly GCA_022664845.1). NCBI lineage: Eukaryota > Metazoa > Arthropoda > Insecta > Zygentoma > Lepismatidae > Lepisma > Lepisma saccharinum. The sequence continues at coordinate 4,105 of JAGDQP010007593.1, read as the reverse complement.
TAAATCTGAGTAATACTGTTTAACATTTGATATTAATACACAACAAAAAAGTCTACATTTGATTCAAAGTTTAGTGCTGTGGGCTTAGATGCAAATGACTATTTTTTGAAACTGCATCTTGTCTTACGCCTTAAATGCTTGTAATGGTGCCATTAATGAGGCCTCAAACGCTTGCAATGAGAAAAAAAATAATATGAGAGACATTGGGCACGTTTAGTGTTAGCATTTTCGAAGAAATAGTAATACGCGCTTAAATTTAATTTTCTGTGGTAAATAAAATAACAGGAATTTCATACCTCGTTTTTACTAAAACAATTTACAAGATCTCGATAGCTTTATCTTTTAGAGCGGGCAAAATATATTTTAGGGCGGGCACTGCCCATTGGTGTCGAATCCAGAAGCCCAAGAGTGCGAAGGCAGTGCCCTACCAACTGAAATACGCTGGTTTCTGAACGTGAACTAAAACCCGGCGATTTCCTTGCATTTCTTCTAATAAGGAGAAGGAACTGTACAGTGGTACTGTGTATACTTCGCATATACCGGTAGTAAAATATTTTTATTTCGACAATAATCTATTGTTATTCAAACACGGTGCAAGTAATCATCTGATGGAAGGTTTCTAATGAATAATAATGTTAACGATTTTGCAACCCTACAGTCAGCAAGCACTAGTCATTAGGCACCTGAGTGGAGGAATCCAACTAACATTCCAATTGCCACCTTCTTTCCATTTCAACACGCCTTCAACCTTCCGCTCACTTTCTGACATCACAAACACGACGAACACATATTCACGTACTCTTGGCAAGTCCCACAAATCACGTGTTGAAGCCAAAAACACTCAACTTGACCGAGTTCAGTAAATGTGTGGCCGCAATACGAAATAAAGGCTGCACCCATACCTCGAGGCATAGACAGACAGATATCCTATATATCCAACTATGAAAGGAACCGAGATAGAAAGAGGCGGGTTATGCTACTACAGCATCACTTCCACCTCATTAGGTCACTGGCAAGGGAACGCCGTCTAACAGTAGAAAACACACGGCAATAGGAAAGGGAAAAGCGGAAGGGGAAATTGCTCAACATCAACAAAATAGTTTTTAAAATGTATCTTCTATTAAGATTGTCGATTTAATCGGTTACTTTAACGTTTAACTGATCAACTTTAAACATAGATTAACCAAGTTTTTACCGAATAGATTGTGACGTATAAAAAATGTTACAATGAGCTAAAGAAAGTTTTAATAACACATTATCTTACTCACGACATTGTAACTAGGTGAAACAGCAGGTGTAACAACATATATACTGTATGTATTTGTCTCCATAGAGTATGCAATTCTATGTAGCGGAAGGTGGGGGAATACTGCGCACGTAAGGAATTTTTCTTTCGCCACTTTACCATTGTACCGTTAGCGAAATATTATCTACCCTACGGGCATTATTGCGCGTATCGTGGGATAATTCCGCGCGCCTACCAAAGATGGTTCATCTGAAACTTGAATATTTTTCTTCACAAAATAAGAAATATTGGCTTAGTACAAAGTATGATAAGAGCATTGACTTAAGTCAAGAATACCGAAATAATTTCCCACTTGTTTTATACTACAACCATCCTCTACTTATTTTTGTAAATCATCTTAGTATATGAAACGTCATTAAAACAATTCCCAATCCCTAACAACGTAGAAGGGAGAGGAGGAATACTGCGCAGTAAACACGTGTGTGCAGAATTATGTCACGACAACCTTTGAAGCTAAAACGCAATATAAATAAATTACATCTACAGCAGAATGTCACAAATATATACATTACACTACTCATCTCTAGTTTGCGTTAGCTTCTCTTTCAGTTAGTTGTTGAACAGACACACTTTCGATAAACCATTGAAATAACAAGAACATCATGCAAAGTAACAAAACACGCCTACTAACGACGCCAAAGAGTCACTACCTCGCTGAAGTAGTTGGACAACATGCCAGTAGAGTCTGGCATTACACAATCTACATGAACAAATAGAAAATTAATTTATTTGTTGCCTCATCATGCCTAAACCACTGAACTGATCAAAACCCTTTTTTCTACATTTTGACATTAGCCTGGGCTATGATTGTTTAATTTCAATTTGAAGAATGAGTGATGCCAAACTTCTTAAAATTGTAATATTTTAAATTACGCCCATTCCATTTACAGTATCCGCACCAAACTTTGCATGTAAGCTGTCTAAAATTTAAAATATTAATATTTCAAATTACTTCCACACCGATGATCATATCTACACCAAACTCTTTATTTGGTCACTGGGACAGGTCATATAGTACTCCGAGCGCCTCAGATATCACTTTAACCATTCTTTATTCAAAACAATATATTATTTCAGTTGTCAGTGTTGCTAACATATTTTAAAATTCAATTTTTTATATGTTCCCCATACTGTTACGTGCTGGTATATATTATATTAGTATATTTTAAAAAATAGCGCGGGTGAGGCCGGACAACGCAGTTAGTACCCCCATACCCCCCAAAATTATTACACGGTGTGAAAATCTTCAGTGCGTAGTATTCCCCGACATTCCCCTAAATCAAATTTAAATATGATACTGCTATACTGTTTAAAATTCGAATAATCGACCGATTGACCTCGGGTGGCCAAGAGGTTAGAGCGCTCGTTTTCTGTGCGTGTGGTTACGGGTTCAAATCCCGCCGGTGAATGCTGTGAGTCGGAGCCCACTTTACCAAAAACTCACCAGCTCACCAGTAATAACAATTCACTCCCTAATCGAATGATTCTACGATTAAATTCATCAGCTTAACCGATTAAAGTTTTAGTTGATCGACAACCCTACTTTTTGCATCTTTTATGTAGCATCAATAAAAGTTGAGAGTTTAAATGAGTAATTTACGATGCAATATTGCAATATTGCTCATACATTCCAATATTAAATAAAAATCTTGCATTCCTGGTATAAAATTAAAATGCATAAATTTGGAGTTACTGGTCACCCACCAGGCGCCTTCCCAGGTGGCGGATAGGGGAATGCCGACCAGTTATGGTGGGTACTGGAAATATTCCGGGGCGGACCAACCAGTACTGCTGCCTTGCAGTTAGTAGAGGGATCTACAAAGGCTAGGGGAAGATAACCCTGAACAAAAATATCATGGTGAGGGGAAGCAGCATCACCATTACCAATTCTGAGGCTGAAGATGAATGACATCGGCAAGGCTCAGAGATGGACAGAGGACGACATCTTGAATGTCTACCTTTACTGCGAGGTCGTAGAGCTGACAACTCTACACCGCTAAAACATGTCAAGAAATAGTAACAGATGGTTCATGGATTTTCCTGGGGTAAAATATTCCGGAGGTAAACTAGTCCCTCATTCGGATCTCCGGGCTGGGACTGCTTCAGGGGGCTCTATGAACAGGATTAAGAAAGACCTTAGAATAGGAACGTGGAACGTACGAACATTATACCAAACGGGCGCTCTTCAGATGGCGGTACGCGAGACCGAGAAGTACGAGCTAGACATATTAACGATACAAGAAGTTCGGTGGGAGGGTCAGGATAGCATCTCACAGGGCAAGTACACGTTCTACTACGGAGGAACACAGTCTCACGATTTCGGAACAGGGTTCCTCATTAAGAATAGTATCCTTCAGGCGTTTCAGAATATAGAGTTCGTAAACGAAAGACTATCGTACGTTACGATACGTACTCGATGGGGCAACACGGTTTTATTAAACGTCTATGCTCCGACCGAGGTGGCTACTGATAACGACAAAGATATATTCTACGAGGAGCTAGAAAGGTTGTTTGACCGATTACCGAAGTATAATTCGAAAATTGTGTTGGGTGATTTCAATGAAAAGGTAGGGAGGGAAGAAAAATATAGACCTACTATAGGCAAATGAAGTCTTCACGAAAAGACCAACAACAATGGAGAAAGACTGATAACTTTCGCGATTTCGAAAAATTTACTGGTAAGGAGCACGTACTTTGAACACAAAGACATACACCAATACACATGGGTATCTCCGGACGGCAAAACTCTCAACCAGATCGATCACGTATTAGTAGACAGACGAAGACACACCAACATAA
>JAGDQP010007592.1:29547-66599 GCA_022664845.1 Lepisma saccharinum | reverse complement strand
CTCTGCTGATTTAGCACTTCAGTTAAATAGCTATATGATTAAAGATACTGCAAAATTGCCTTCGACCCGCGTAGAGACGCGCGTGCATACCATTCCTCAAGGTGTAACCTCCCACAATCTAGACAATATATTCCTGGGTAATGTGCCAAAGGGTCTTGTGATTGGCTTCGTTTCAAATACAGCATTCAATGGACAATACCATGAGAATCCCTTTCAATTCCAACACTTTAATCTTAATAATCTCCAGGTTCAAGTTGGTTCAAAATTTTACCCTCCCACTCCATTAACTCCCGATTTCGCAAATCAATTATATACTCAAAGTTATTATACCTTGTTTTCTGGCACCGGCATATTCCATCAAAATGCTGGACATACCATTACTTTCAATGAATATCCTAGAGGTTATACTCTTTTCGCATTTATTCTATCTCCCACCAATACGCTGGACGACTCCACTTGGGATGTTGTCAGAGATGCGCCTGTCAACTTGAAAATAGGTTTCAGTGAAGCTCTGCAGGATTCCATCACTTGCATTGTCTATGCTCAATTTGATTCCCTCATTCAAATCGACAAAGATCGCAACATTTATACCGACAATACCATCTAAGTGAATCATGCCCCGTCTTCTAATCTAAGGTAACTTGGGTACTTCTACATTTTGCCAGTACATGTACAAAAGAGGGTGTAATGAACTGCTTGCATTATTCATCCGTCGGATACCATGAGGGCCATCATCCAATTTTCGGCCTTCGATCAAGGACAAGAAGAGGAAGGTCTCGTCGTAAAGGAACTTGCCATCGTCAATGTAGATTTGAGCAGCTGCCAGTCTTGGATCTTCAAGAATCCCTTTCCCATCACCGAAATGAGCCTGGGACTTCGATTCAGCAATGAATACCTGTCTCGCCACGTCTTTGGTCTGGACTGGAATCATGGAGACATCCCCTACCAGGAACTTAAAAGTATTGTGATCAAGTATACGGAGCACATTGGATCCCTGTATACTCATGGAAGAAGACGCCAAAAGTTTCTTGAAACAATTCTTGAAAGAACTGTTAATAATCTCGAAGATCTGCAGTGTCCGAAATCCAGTGAATTATCATTCCCTATAAGGACTTGCGCACATTACCTTCATCAATTTGGAAAATATCGCTGTGAATTAAAAGACGCTTGGCAGTACGCCAATTACCTCAATTACTTTGATTTGTCGCAGTATATCTTGACAAAACCTGAACATCATGTGGACTGATGATCTATTGCAACTTGTTCTCAAAGACTGTAAAACTGCCAGTGTAGTGACAGGAATCTACGCCATTGATACCTTACCTGTACAAGTAAAACATCCTGCGGCACTCATCGTGAACCTGAGTCCATCAGCCTCTGGAGGATCCCATTGGATAGCCATCTTCATCGATAAGAACAGACGAGGATTTTACTTTGATAGTCTCGGAAGAAAAGTACCAAAACCAATCATGAAATTCTTACGCCGCAATTGTATATATTTTAAAATGAACAGAACTCAATATCAGCATGATGATTCTATATTATGCGGCTTATTCTGTATTATATTCATTTATTTTAAAGTCAGAAATCAGAATATTTTAAAGTCATTCAATACTAAAGATCTGAAAAAGAATGATCTTCTTGTACTTAAACTTGTAAGAAAGATAAAAAAGCAGAATCCATCTTGTAAATAGAAAATGTAGTAGAGTAGATTTAGAAAATAAATATTTTTTTTCTTGCATAAAACATGCATTGAGTTTTCATTTCAATCAATAAAAAACACCCAAGGTATCTTATCATATAGTATTTATTAATATTATTATTATACATGGTATTACAATGCAAAGCATTACAATGAAATGGTCGAAATGGCTTCGACGACATTTGAATGTTGGAGTTTCAACCAATACTGAAGTTGGACAACGTTGCGTAATGCGCAACCACACATCTCAATTGGATTATGGTAAGTACATGCTTTTACACTCACATTGAAATTCAATGCGTTCAGAGCAGTACATCCTTGATCACTTACATCTTTGACAATATTCAATTGAAATATCTTTTTAATCCAGTCAACTTTTTCTGTACCTTTACAATAAAATATCGCATCAGGTTCACACATTACATGCATCATTTTACGTAAATGAGCAACGCTGTATCCATTAGAACTATCCCACTTTAGTCCGTGAAAGTTTTGAGTTAACCACTCGACTTGTTTTTGATAACCAAGAGGTAATTCTGTAATTTCACAGGGAAGATTAACCATACAGTGAAATAGCATGCTGGCATCACAAGCCATCAGACAAAATTCTCTAATAATAAATTCATGACTGGATATTTTAAAACCTTGCATATCAATGATGTACTGGTTTGAACAACCACTTACACTTTGATCAGCACTAGCAAACTGCTGTTCTATAATTGTGGGAATCAACTGAGCTACGAATTCTCTATCTTTCATTAAAGTAATACATTTCTTAAAAAATGTATTTTTACTAATACTCACATGACCTTGGCGTTGAAACACCTCATAATATTCATGAAACACTTCAGGATGATTAATATGATTCATTAAATGTTTTGAAATCACCGAACCTGTGTTCCACACATACATACACTCATGAGTCACTTTAAGGTTACACCCATTACATAAAATTGTATTGTCCGTTAAATATGTTCTAAATGTTTGTAGTACACAAGCGTCCACAATAAATACACCACCACAAAATGTACAATGCGCCATCTTCCTCCTACTTGAAGCGTAGATTCCTTCGGTATCTGTATCCTGCCTCCCGGTCCTTCTCCAGCAACTCGTCCAGCAACTCCCACACTTTCCGCTTCAAAATTGTACGTACACCATACTCAAATTTAATGATTAAATGTTCAGTGCCTGGATGAGATTTCACGTACTCGTTGAAAATCTCACTTAGATTTCCAGGATGTAACATTGTACTCCATGCTGTATCCACCAAAAACTGTTCACGCTCACCATCCGTTAAGTTCCAGCTTACACATTCATGATTCATCTGGTTCCCCATATCAAAAAAACAGCCATTACAAATTAAAGCTTCCTCTTCAGGCATCCATGAAGGAATTGCTTTATGAATACAACGCTCGTCAATCCAGTTTTTCTTACACCCACACTTGGGGTCCTCCTCCTCAACGATTTCACCAACTTCTTGCAAGTCACCAGCAAGAGCTTCAAGACTAGGACTGCGGGCAACAGGAGTCTCGGACGCCGCCGGCAACTCAGCTGCACTCTCGGCTTCCCGTAAATACTTCTCGGGAACCGAAATCTTCTCCCACGTTCTTGACACTGCCATGACTAACAATAGACTATTTATTAACAATAGCGATGTTCCTTTAACAAAAAGACCCCAGCCAATCAGCAAACAGCTGCAAAGGCCAATCAGCGTACCCCCAGCCAAAAGACGCGCACGCAGCAACAGCTGCTACCAACGGGCAAACTGAGTGAGTGGATTGTGTCTTGTTACTACTTGCGTGAGGTATCACCTTGCAATCAACGTGGTGTCGTTTTCTGATACGAAGTCATTCTCTACTTGCTCTGTTCGATTCACATTCGTACACACACCCACACCCATAAATATATGTGTGTGTGTGTTCCCCCTAACCACCCCCTTTGGCCTAGTCGTTAGCGTGTCTGACTACGGTTTGAGGGGTCCCGGATTCGATTCCCTGTACTGCCAAGGATTTTTTCCAAGGCGTGCGGGTCCCATCCAGCATCGTGATGCAATTGGGGAGCTGCTGTGAATAAAAGACAATGGCGATCACAGTGAGAGCTTAGGCTCTCGTCTCCCAACCCGTCTGGTCAGCGTGGAAGCACTGGATCAACTCCTCCCTCCGGGGAGAGGCCTCATCCAGTAGTGAATTGAATATGGCTGTGATTTATTTTTATTATTATATTCCCTCTGATGCTTATGTTTCCTCCAATTGGTTACATTGATAAAATTCTTACAATACTCCAAAGGGTATCGAATTGCAGTATGTAAATTGTTAAGTGGTGTCTTTATCACATTACGACTTGGTCGTTGGGCAAGTACTTGATCACTTGTGAAGTGTTATTGCCTGAACATGAATCATTCTGATCATGGCAAGGAAACTCAAGTTATCGCAATTTTTACGGGGTGGACGACAATTCCATTGCTGAAACCAATGTGTTATCATTCAACATTCTTGTAATTTAAATTTTATGTATGGCCTTCAGGCTTATAAGGCTTCGGCGGCTGTCAACTGTCTTCTATCGACAGGGTTATGTGTGTATAATGTATGTCATTTCCTTGATCGCTGAGCAAAGCAATTGATGCAATGCAATTTTACATAACTGAATGTTCTCAAGTAAAACGTGTGTCCACTAATGATACTTTACTGATTCAGATACTTGACGTTAGCCAGAGACGCAAACTAGGGAACCGTTCTGCCGATTCCCCGAAAATTACTGAAGTTTGCCGATGGATGCATCGTAAGTTTGTAAAGTAAAGGGATTGATCACGGACAAATTAATGCGGCAAATGTTTGCGGAAAAGCAACAAAATTTAAAAAGTTTATATTTATTTGAAATTAAAAACACTTACCTTATTTTTTTTTTACAGAAGAATCGATGTGTTGAGGTTATAACGTAGGGTACGTTTTCCAGATAAGATGCAGATAAGTGAAATGGAGCAAGTTAAAAAAATTGAGAAGTTCGATGCGAAATACTCGAACATATACACACCACATCACATTTCTACTGAAGTGTTCTTTTTTTAAAAAAATAAAATAAAATGAAACGAGTTTGCAGATCAATATATATACATAACAATATTTTAAATAAAAGTTTTAAAACGCAAGTTGCAAGGGTTCGCGCTCAACGCTTTTACTAGATGTAGTGTCGGCCGAGCACTCATTTTCGAAGTTAAAACTTACAAAGAGCTTTTTAAGGAAATTTGTAACTTAAGACAGACTCAGAGAAAGCAGCCGCCTCAGTACTACATGTGCACTAAAAGGGGTCAGATCTTTCTATGTTGAAGTCAAATATGCAATACTTCCGCATCCCTTAAAGAGCATTCATTAGATTGAGTGATTGAATTGTTATTGATGCCCTGAATGAGTTGGTAAGCTTCTACAGACGGAACCTACAGAGTTTGGTAAAGTGAACTCCGAATTACTCAATGGACCCCGGCGAGAACTGAACTGGTAACCACGCGCACAGTAAGCGAGCACACTAAGTTCTCGATCACCCCAAGGTTGGTTTTTATTAGAGTTTTATGTAAATACTGTTTCCTAAATACTAGAAATACACTAACACTACATAAAAGTATATGCTTATTGATTTTGAATTTCAATTTCTATAATTTATATATCATTAACTTTATGAAATTTATAAATAATTAATTTCTTTAGTAGCCTTACACTGAGTAAATCTTATAGATCATATAACATCGACATTTGATACATTAAAGTTACCAGCCACAATATACTTGAACTCAAGGGTGGATTTCGGTTCGACCATGGCATGGTTTCGCCACGCAACGACGGAACAAAAATTACCAGACGCCTGGACGGACAAAGCAAAAACAATGATTTTCCACAGAGCACAGGATATCCCAGCAATTTTCCATTTAGAACCACAATATTCATACTGTGTTCCAGAATATTTGGGATCAAATAAAGATATTCCGAGAATATACTTTTTAGAATATTAAAAGGATATTTCTGGTTGGAATTTCAGAAATATTCTAAGAAAGTATAATTATCCTCGACGTATTCGTAGAATGTACTTGAGATATCCCAAGGAATATCCCTTAGGATATGCGCTCATCCTAAACATTCAGATATTGATAGAATATTCAACGCATACACCAAGAATATCGTAAATATCCTTGGAACATTCCAATGTCTCCACGAGGATATTCGTAGAATGTATCTGCGCTGTATGGATTAATAAACTCCCAGTAATAAATAAATAAAGTGCAAGGTATGAGTCAGACCAAACAATTAAACCGAAATCTACCCCTCCCTTGAATTTGTGTCGAGTTAGTTAGAGTGACCAGACATACTTTTTAAGGGTATTCTACTCTTTTAGAGGTTCAAATACTCTTTTCTGTTCGAAAATACCTAGCTACTTACCCTCTTCCTTATTTTTTATAACATTTAACGTAATATATAAATGAATGCCTTGTAATTTCTAAATCCCGAATACATTTCACAAGGAATTTAATTAAAAGTTAAATATAATTTAATCTGATGTAAGAGTGAGTGCACGTACTGGATTATCAAAGTGCATTTTTCAATGTGAAATTAATGTTTAAGTATCACCAGATTGCTTGGCTGTGGTGATTTCTGTAGTATGCGGTAACATTTCGAATTTGATATTTTATTTATAACCTTTAGGCATCTAAGGCTCAGACCAGGATAGGGGAGGGGAAAGGATCCGAAAGGGTCTCTACCAGGGTGTAACTTTAAAGTATCATCCAGGCATTTACCTGGTATGACTGAGGAAACCCTAAAAAATCTTAGTCTGGATAGTCAGCCACTGGGATTAATCTCACGGCCTCCCGAATGCTAAGCCAACGATCTATCAGTGAACAATGGCCTCTTGTTAGGTAACATTTCGAAAATTGTTAAGTAAACTCTGTCTGTGACAGGATAATTATTAAATAATGCCGAAGACTGGAACAATGTGAAAGAACAGCAGCTTACAATAATTGTCGTATCAATTAAGAAAGTCGAAGCAACTTTGGATTATATTTATTGCATCTTGAAGAGAGAAATAAATTGAATTGTTTATCTACACAATCTAGTGGCAGAAGATTCAAGTAATTGGTGAAAATGAAGGCATGCTTCGAGAAGCTATAAGCTATACTGGTAGCAATTAACAATGTGATAATCTTATTTTCGAATAATTAATGGTTTGTGCATGCGCGCCCTTATAAGTATATCTATAGAATACTTTTTTGTCGACAAATTTCTGGTCACCCTAAGTTAGTTATTGATAGGAGTATGTTTTATTTGAGGAGCCCCATTCTTTTTCTTGCAGATGGACCCAATAATTTTTGTTACACCCCTTATTAAATATCATAGGATAATATTTCATTTAAATAACATTTGATTTTTAAAAAATGCTGGTGGTATTCAGTCTTAGTTCATTTCGAATGTATTATCAAAATACTGTATAAATAAATATCATAGAGGTAAAGGATTCTGTTTAATTTAAATAAGATTAGAAAAAAAAACGCCGCTTCGACGTGCTTCAGTCACTCGGCAAGTTTCGGTAGTTTTCGAGGAGTAGGCGGAACGGTACAGTAGTTTGTGTCGCTGGCTAACGTCAAGTGATTCAGATTGTATCCAAAGTCCCATTTCTGTTTGTCCTGAGCCAAAGTGACTTAAAAAAACTTAAACTCACTAGCATTTACTTCCTGCCTAATAAAACAGATCATTAAGATGAATACTATAAATGCCAACATTAGTTGATATACAACTTGAAATTACATAAATACATGCAGAGTATAATTGAAAACTATGTTTGGTCTCCTCGACTATATCCGTATCTAATAATCTTTCCATATATCCACACATTATTCTGTCCAAATTGCATCGAAATTACATGATCAAAATCCACAATGTCGCGCGCCATCTCTAGGCAGGGGTGGAATGCCAATTTTTTTCTTGGGTACACGCTATTTCATAAATTTTCGGCCACACTGTTCTGGGACACGCGATAACCAAAATTTCAATTTCCTAGACCAATGATAAATTCTTAACTAAAAGTGAAAGGTTGCATAACAAACAGGAGTAAGAATTACATAACTAACTAACTGTATGGCTTATGGAACTCGCAAGTTCATCGCCGCAGTAACAAATGTTCGCCATTTGATTCTATCCTGCGGAATATCAAGCCAGTTTCCATCACGAACACCTATTTCTCGAAGATCTCTTCTAATATTGTCCTCCCAACGACGTCTCGGTCTTCCCAATGGCCTCCTTCCATCCAGCCTTCCAACCAGGATAGAATATAATCTTCGTTTTTCCTCCATCCGAGCTATAAGAATTACATAGGTACATTAAGAAAGTTTGTTTCGTTTGTTACAAGTGAGACAGAATATCATTGCTTGGTTTGATAGCAATGATTGCTTATGTCGTCTCTACTCACACGGAAAATCTTCTTACAGGAGAACTACATCATCTGATCAGCCGCTATTTACATGAAATCTTTTTTCTCCACTAGGTTCTCTCACCTCTCGTGCGCGAAAGTGATATCCATACACCTAGACTTTTTGAGAATTTTGAATATAAATTTTTAGAAATATGGATTTGTGCCTATTTCTGCATGGTAAACCATAAGTTTGAAGACTTGTTGTGTTGTTACCGCTGCTGGAATCCGGTCCAACTTTGGGATAATGACAGTAGGTGAAAGGTGTCTGCATCTCTCGGTGCTATGAGCATCATGGTCGCCAACTTGAAAGCCACCATCTTGGATTCAGCTCGAGAATTTAAAATGTGGAGGGAATCATGTGACATCGTTTTAGGTTAGCTTGTCCCCAGAAATTCAAATTGCATTTGTCACCTAAGTTTATTTGTTTAGAAAATAGGAATATTAAAATTTGGGATTTGACGTCCTACAATATGTGCCAAATTTAGTGGCAATTTTGGCGGGCACACAAAACCAGTCTTTTTTTATTATTCTTATGGGCCCTGCGTAACATCTGGTTCAACGGCGGGCTGAATCCGTTGATGGATATGGCGTAGGTCGTTGATTGTGTACACCATGTCTTTTAGATTACCTCATACTCCATAGATGCAAAGCGAGACAATGGGGCCATGCGATGGGCTTTCGTCGAGCAAGCCAACATCAGAAAATTTAAGGCACAACTTAAAGTAAAACATACTTTAACTACTGCCCACACTACATATAGAAAATAGGTAGGATTTGCTAATTCCTCACACTGATCCTTCAGGTTTCAGTTACGAATTTCATTCTACGGACAATATCACATAAGGGAGAGCGAAGTACTCCAGCACATGTTCACAGTGTTAACTTACTAACTCGTAAACCATTCAACCTATAACATCACCAGATGGAATTTTGCATGCTCCACGTTTCGTTTGCTTAAAGAGAATAAGAATAGATTTGACTACGTACTGTTGTTGTTAGTTAATTAAGAGGTCTACCAGACAATATACTTGTTTGTAGCTTACTTACTTACTTACTCTATGGCTAACGAAACTCGCAAGTTTATCGCTGCAGTAACACACGTTCTCCACAGGATTCTATGTAGCACAACTGATAATACAAAGAAAATAACAGAACTATGGACTAAAGATTGTTATATCGAGTGTCAAGAAGGGTTCCTTACTTTTAATTGACAGTTGGTCCGAACAGGTCGAAAGAAGTACCAAAGCTAAGAATATTTTTTCTTCCTTTTAGAACTCTTGGGACAGTGAGACGCCATGTTTCATTTGCTGCTTTCATTTTGCAAGTTCTTACATCTGATACTCTCTTTCGAATTTAAATGTTTCCATGTGTAAAATACTGCATACGATGCATGTACATCAATTGATTTGCTTTGTGACAATGTTTAATTTCACTTACAAAAATATAAACATATTGCCAGCTGTATGACCCCCTTCATATTTGAAATTTTCGAGCTGAATCCAAGATGACGACCATGATGCGCATGCCACCGACAGATGCTGCAATCTTTCATCACCCAAAGGTTGGGTCAGAGTCCCGCAGCGGTTTCAACACGATAAGTGTCTTTAGACTTCTGCTTTACCAAGTACAAATAGGCACAAATCTATATTTCTCAAAATTCCTATTCGAAATTTTCAAAAAGGTTGGGTCTATGGATGTGATTTTCGTGCATTGCAGGTGATCAATTATTACGATATTGATGTGCTACTGGGGTAGTTTAAAAACAATAATCAAACTCAGGATGGAACGAAATATTTTCACACCTCAATATCATTCACACCTTTTCCTTTAATTGACTAGACAGTTATAGGATTGAGAAAGTTTTGAGAATTGTGAAATACAGTAGGAGTAAAATAGATAGCTTTTCTCTTGAATCAAAATTTGTCAGCGTTTAAAATTACAATAAAAATTAGCAAGTAATTGAAACAGTTATTCTACCTAATTTACCTATTCTTCGAACTCGTCTTCACTATCTCCTTTCCAGTGGTTCTTGTTGATCAACGAAAGTTCTTCTGAATCTAAGAGTAATTTAAAACTTGTTTTAGTGGGAACAAATAAGTTCAGAGAGTGGGGTCTGACCTTAATAGTAATCGCGTAAATAAATCTGTATTCCCGTTCGTCCTCTATATTACCTTACTTTTTTCTCGAGCCTCTTCGCTTAGCTCACCTATCGATATAATGAACTTTTGGACTACACTAGAGTCATGAATAAGTGTTTTGGGTACGCAAACTAACATGTAGCGATTACAGAATGCTACATATGTTTCTGCAATTTCGGCGCAGTACTTTCTGAAAACATCCACACTTATTTCATAATGGGAATTAATATCCCTCGAAATAACGGCACACTCACTGATGATGACTTTAAATAAATCTTTGATAAATGCAGACACAGATATCGGCAAAAAAAATAGCTAGCCATGCTCACATCATTTCTGGTTCCGAATCCAGGCTTGAAGACTTTCATTTTTGTTTGGAATTCGTCCTGAATAATATTTTTCTTCAATAGTTTCCTTCTAATCTTTAGTAATCCACCATATTTTGAAGTTGAATCTGTATCTAATGTGGAGAATCTATTTAAAAAAATCGAATACAGGCATGAAAAACTAAAAGGTCAAATCTGTATGTGTCGGTGTCCACATTTTTTTCTCGAATTGCATCCAATTGTTCATCATTCTGATCTTGCTTTCAAATATATCAACGACAGAACAAAACTGAGAGACCTGAAGGCTATACATAGATTCTAATTCAAATTCACAAACTGTGAAATGAGACACAACAGGAGTAACAGAGCGCACCTATGTTCTTAATGCTCCGCTGTCGAACCTCACTTAACACTGAAAACGTGAATACCAATGTGCAAAGCGCAGGTGGTCGATGTTAAACATATCTGTATTCATTAAGGATTAGCCGACAATTGAAAAGTGGTTTCATAAGCTCCTCTCGATTCCTTTACTTTTAATTCATTAAGTATAAAGAACAATGGACATCAATGAAACACGAGCTTTAAATTACAGCAAATATTACTTGATCTATTCAAAACACTACATTTCCATATAGAAGATATGCCAACCCAATTTTATCCCCTCCTTTAGTGGCCATGCGCACTAAACTTAACGAATTAATTTCTAGTATTATACTACGTTGTCGAAACCATTGCAGTCCCGTATTCACAGGAACTTGCCAAGTTCAAACTCATCTTGACGAAGATGGATGTCCCAATCTTTTCCTCCTCATAGCAATCCCCCTATGGCAGACATTTTTGGACTCATAAAAAATACCGGCATTTCAATTTGCGAACATTTTTTTTTAACATTCGAATCACTGTGTGTCGGGTTGCAAATAGCCGAGTACTTAGCGTTGTTCTAATATTCAGGTAGGTACACGCTTCCTTCTAAAATTTCAAGGTAGGTACACGCCGTGTACCCGCGTGTACCCTCCATTCCAACCCTGTCTCTAGGTCTTCTTAATGACCACTACCGACACTACTCAAGTTACACATCTTTATGTCTGCGGCACTAGAAAAGATGAAGTAATAAACTATAAGTGTTATATCTTGACAATCACTTGTATTTGAATACTTGTACAACACACTTCCTATTTCTATTATTTTTGTCTGTAGGCTGAAGTTCTGGAGAGAAATGGCGATGTCCTCTGCTTGTTCTGCGATTCTCCGGGCACTCCGATCATCAATATGCTCAGTGGAACTGCAAGTGGAGAGAATCCAGCTTTTAAATCAATTGAATCCTTATTTAATTATCAAGTAAGTGCATAATTTTATAAATGAAAAATTAATTTTCAGAAGCATGTTCTCCATTTTTGTTTTACCA
This sequence comes from Lepisma saccharinum, assembly GCA_022664845.1. Lineage (NCBI taxonomy): Eukaryota > Metazoa > Arthropoda > Insecta > Zygentoma > Lepismatidae > Lepisma > Lepisma saccharinum. Next base: position 54,578 of record JAGDQP010007592.1, on the reverse strand, counting down.
TTCTATTTACTGATATATATATATATATATATATATATATATATATATATATATATAAACTTAAAATCAAAGTTCTTTATAAAAAATACCTTATTAGGAAAATAGAGAGATTATCCAAGAGTTACTTTTTTTTTTGTGGATTACGCAGAACACAAATTGAAAATTAACTGCTCAAATTATACAATCATTTAAGTATTTTTACTGGTATCACTATTGTGCATTTATGCTAAATGGGCATGAGACGTCCAGGAGAAAAAAGGATGAATGTTCACTTTTATCAGTATTGAGAGAGAAAGAGAAAGAGAGAGAGAGAGAGAGAGAGAGTAATTGAAAACCTCTTCCATTGTATGCCTTAACTAAATATGACTCACTGCGCGGTAGGTTTATTCCGTTTTGTATGTTTATTGGTACCAACGGATTCTACTCAACATTCTGAGCTGTCCAGTAGTAAAATCTCTATTTTCGTCATTTCTAGACATTGATGCCCCCCACGCTAGACGCTTCAATTTTAAATCATATCTTTGGAATTCATATAGCGGAACTGAAGCGTACAGGAACAGAAGATGGATGTCCATTTAAAAAAAATATACTTGAGGTTGTACTCGTAGTAAGTACCATACTACACAATGTCAGCTAACTGCTCAGAAACTTACCAGGCTTACCAGATTATCTTTTACCAGAGGACTCCAGTAGGCAATACAGCTACAATATGCGAAGAACTGTTAACAGGACCAGACGAAGAAACATTATCAAAAAATGTATTTTGTTTTCAAGATGTCGTTTCTAAAAACTAATTCGGTGAAACATCATAGTTTTATTGCTCATTCGTTGAAGGTTCAGAATGTAAACAGATGAGCTATTTAGTTGACATTTTAATAATGAACATTTCAGTAAGATTAAAATTAACAATTTGAATTTTATTTATGGTCTTTAGGCATCTAAGGTTCAAGCTGAAAAAATACGGATACAAGAGAAGGTTTAGATATAGTTTATGAAGTACCGCATCTGCAATGCGAGGATATATCAGACATCATCCATACGGCCTGAAGCAAAGTTGCCTAAAGGACTTAAAAATAAATTCCAATTAAATTCAAATTCACCATATCTAGTAAATATAATGCCTAAACCTAATATATATAACATGTACATATTAGTTTTAGGAATTATATTTACTAAAGATGGTGAATTTGAATTTAATTGGAATTTATTTTTAAGTCCTTTAGGCAACTTTGCTTCAGACCGTATGGATGATGATGTAATGTATTGGTGGAATAAGGAAAATGGAGGGAAACGGGAGAACCCCAAGAAAACCCGCGCACGCGGCGTTTGTCCACCACAAAGCCCACATGCCATGAGCAGGGATCGAACCGACGATTCCTAGCACCAGAGAGGTCAGCAGTCTATCATCTGAGCCACCGCGGACCTTAAACTACTAGAGATTGTGTTAGTAATGGAAATGTGCCATGAATTTTACACAATCTGACAACATAATGAAAAACACACATAAAATGCTTTCAACACATACACATACTTCCAACTGTAAAGTTTACGCAAATTACGCAAATATCAACAAAATGCGATTAACTAACAAGGAAAGTATTTAGGTTCGAACAGGATTTTTTGGTAAGACTTGGTATGCGTATTTGTATCCCTTCAAAGTAATTCGAACGTGTAAGGTCGCGTTTGTCCGCCACAGGGCCTTAAAGTTTGGAGCAAGTGGAAGGCAGGCCGGGCAGACGCTGCAACAGCTCCCGCAGTTTCGGTTTGAACACTTATTTATTACTCAAAATATCTACATGAACATCCCTGACAAAGTCTGCAAAGCCATTGTAACAAATAGTTTCGCATATTTGCATTTGTCTTCACAAATGTAAGTGAGGCTTTTCTACAGAGTAAAACAGAAGGGAGAATCTCAATAGGCACAACTCCTTGACACACTCTCAAAAGACACATCAGGACAACCTTCAAAAGCACACTCCAAAAATGATACGAATCTTACAAAAAAAATCTGAATTTCGGTAGTGGGGTCCGGACCCCCAGGACCCTCTCCCCCTGTATACATGTCCCTATCCGGAACAGTCAGCAAATTCAAGGGTGGAAAATAAAGTGGCACTTGACACCCTGTCCATGGAGTGTCCATTTTGAAGGTTGCTCTGTGTGCATATTGTGACTCCCTTCTGTTTTACTCATCTCGTAGAAAAAAACGCACTTACATTTGTGAAGACAAGCACTGGGCTATATGTGCCAAACTATTTGTTACACGGCGTTGTGGCTTTGCAGTCTTTATCAGCACTGTCAGGTATGTCCATGTACACATTTTGAGTAACAAATGTGTGTTCGAACCGAAACTGCGGAATCCGTTGCAGCGGCTGCCCGGGCTGTCCACTTGCTGCAAACTTTAACGCACTGTAGCGGACAAACTCTACCTTACACGGTCGAATTACTTTGCAGGCCTTATGAACAACGCGGTGCGAATACATATACGAAGTCTTATAAAAAAAATCCTGTTCAAACGGAAACTACGCGAGTCATTGCACCGGCTGTTTCCCCCGTGTTCCAAACTTTAACGATCTGTAGCGGACAAATGAAGCCTTACCCAGTCGAACTGCTTTACAGGCATTATCAACATTGGGATACAAATATATATACGAAGTCTTATAAAAAAAGTCCTGTTCGAATCGAAATACTTCCCTTGTAAATGCGTGTAGTCTTATTTGCTGTATGAAAAAATCTTACAGAATATTTAAATGAGATAATAAGCTCTATTATTGTTCATCGTTTGACATGTTGCATGCAAGTGTTGTCTGTGTATAGTACATATTATTGGCGTTGTAAATCTTCAACAGTATTATTATTGTTTATCGAAATAACTAGGTCCGTTAAAGCGCGTTGCGTCACTCTACTTATTCCCATAAGTCTTTGAGGTAATATCTGATATAGGTTCACTAATAAAAAAACACGGTTTGCTGACAAGGCTGATATACTTTAATAACAAGCAAGAAACTAAAGTGTGACAGTTTAGGAAGTATACCACCTCCTTCTTCAGACTTTCCTCAACAACTAAACGTACACAATGACTAAAGCAAACAAGAAAGGAGATCACCTTTTACTTTCCACCAATCAAGGGCCAGTACTAATTAACTTTTCTTTCCCTAGGGCTGATCTTTCCTTGGGCGAACGCACCTGCAATTTATTTGTCAAATTTGACGAGCCAAGAGATCAAAAATAGCTTTCTAGGACACTTCTCTTATCCTTTTCGCTTCTTTCCATTTTCTAACTAACTGCCTACATTCTTGTTCTACTACTGTTGCCCCCTTCCAAATTCATTTCATGATCCGTTTCACTAACGTGCTTGAAAATAGCATTAGTGTCCCTCCTTAATCTGACATCATCCCTATGTTGCTTTAAACTTTCTTTGGTACTAGCGCCTGATTGGTGGAAAATAAAAGGTGTTCTCCTTTCTTGTTGTCTTGTTTGCTTTAGTCATTGTCTACGTTTAGTTGTAGAGTGAAGTCTGAAGAAGGAGGTGGTATACTTCCGAAACTGTTACAATTTAGTTTCTTTTTGTTATTAAAGTATATCAGCCTTGTCAGAAAGCTGTGTTTTTCTTTATTCAAGATGGATACTACGCCGTATTATCAGAAGGTTCACTAAGTCGTGAACCCTTACATTGGATGTCACTTTATTATTTTCCCTTAAATATGCCTTGAGTGGAGCCTTTATTGAATGTATTGGATTCATTCATGGCCCTTAGGCAACCCAAGCTCAGACCTATGGTCCTTTAATAGATAATTTCCACAGAATGACCTACAACCAGTTTGTATTCATTAAAACCTTCTGCCCAGTATTCTTTGGTTTAGGCACTACATCGAATGTCTTTTACTGTCTTACTCAAAACACATTTTGAAGGAAGTATTTAGTATAGTGTTTAAGGAGAAAATGCACTTACGGGTTATTTGAGTAGTACTATATTTCAAAAGTAATTTAAAATATCGATGCAAGTGGGTGATGAAAAATGAGAGAGCATGCATGCGCAAACCTGCCACAAAAGGGTAATCAATTTGATGAAGTATGTACGAACAGAATATCGAATTGAATGCTGAAATGTAGTTTGGTGTAATATTAAGACATTATAGAAACCGATTCTTCAGCAAAACGAAGGGTTGTTTCAGCAAGTCAGTAAACGTAGACAAAGTGTATACCTTGAAGCCTTCTGCAATACCCTATACAAGGTTGTGAGCAATGGAAGTAATGCACAGTTGTCATAAATATGGACATTTTAAGTTAGGAGTAATGTGTACACAATTATGTGCGGGTTATATGCCTATGCGCAAATTACCCGAACACCTTTACTTCTAAATGTTTGATTGCTTACACTGGTGCATTTGAATCACACATATTTTTACAGTGCAAAATAAAAAGATTTAAACGTAATTCATTGTCAGAATCAAGTCTACAGAGTAAGATATTTTTTTTAAATATTACTTACAGAGAGCGAAATGGAGTACACAAAGAAGAAAGCTATTATTTCCGCTCAACCAACGTTTGCTGATGATCGTTGTGAATTATTTTCCTCATGCTTATTAATAACTGATGCGTTAAATGAGTCATCTTGTGGGAATTAAGATACATCTGTTGAAAGTAGTTTGTCCGGTCCGCCTACTTTCTGATAAGGCTGATAAGTTTGCAAGCCAAAAGGTTTCAACATAATTTAATGCAACCTACTGTGTTTTATCACAAGAGGATTATGTAAAACATTCCTTTTGGTATTAACATCTATTGACCATGGCCAATATGCTGAGGAAAAATGAAAAGAAACGTAAAGCAGTACCGAGAAAAGGAAACGCATGTTGAATTGTATTGCTCTTGGAGATTGTGTGCAATGTATACTATGTTTAAGATGGTATCATGATGTATGTATTAATAATTGTGCTGAGAAGACTGCATCTCCCAAATGCATCTTGGATTTTCTATGAAGTTTCTATTTCTATTGGTTTTATTTTAGAAGATAAATATTTGTTTACCCGCTTAGTATACTACTCACTTTCTGTGATTAATATCAACAATATTCCTTCTGAGTGTCTTTAAAGTTTACGGTAGCGTCCTTCGAAGGAAACATACGTGTGCGAATTTCACTTGAGACTTATTTGATTTATCCAATCTCTTCTTGTATAGAAACTGAATGTAAACAATAATTTTGCATTCTAGAAGTCAATACTTTTATCGGCACCTAACGATTGTATTGTGACCATTAAATCCTCAGACGTCATTATGTTAACTTTGGCTATTCAAATATATTAATGTTTTCTGGTACCTTAGTACCTTCATACATTTTTAGTTCATGGAAACCTCATAGATTCACCATGTAATTTAATACTTTTGTATTATCTCTCTACTTCCATATGGGTGTGCATTTCACCCTTAATGTGTATATTACCCCGACATTAGGGCAAAATGCTCACTTTATACGGTCAGGTTGAAGCACATTCACTACTACTGTCTTTAAAGAATTTATAATTCATCTTCTTTTTTGGATAAACAAAAGGTCAAAGTATATCATATGTAAGTTATATGTTGCTGGACTCCCTAGACTTTGTGCAACAAATAAAATCACTCCACCCAAAATCACTCCACACAAAAGCTACGCGACGTCCACTGAGCAAAATAGTAAGACATTTTCGCTCAATGCTTCTATTCCTTTAATCTAAAAATTACGTATCAATAAAAGGTTGAAAATTAGGTAAATATTCAACCTGAAAGTAAATATTCAAACTCCAATTCAAAAGAACAATGATTGGCTATGTGGTTGTGAAGTTAGAAGTACACTATTTTGTTTTCGCTAAGATTTATGTGTAGGCGAAGTGTCGTGGACTTACATACTGTAGAAGAAGTCGTATATAAAATATTCAGTCCTACCTCAAACAATACAAAATCCAGATAGAACAACCTTCTGCTTTCATTGCTTCGGTGAAGGGGTGAAGTGGCGTAACTTTATTTCGGTAATTTTAGAGGAAAGCAATTTAAAATCTTATTGCTTATTTCATCTGCATCTCTTCATATGTCCGAAACTAGAAGGAATTCAGATACAAAATTTTGACAGGTGATAGAGCAGATTAGCAACAGATGGAAGTTGGACTTAACTAAAAAAAGAAACGGATTGTTTCGAGTTACGCCATTTCAGCCCTTTACCTACAAATTTGGTATTTGTTGAAAGTAAAGAACGATGTAAAATGATTGAAACTATTGGCTTGTTTGTATTTCAGAAAGCATATCTTCTTAGAAAAAGAATATGCGAAGGATGTGAGGAGAAACTGGGAAACATAAGCCGTTTTCAGGATGTCTGTAATGACAGTTTGAAATTCCTAGTTAGTCTTCAAAAGATGGAACGATGCACTCAAAATGAAAACGTGAGTATACTTGGCCTTTACAGATACTGCATATTATTTCTTGCATGATTTTCTTTACATGCTAATATGTATTACATTTCTGTTCCTAGATTCAAAGATAACACTAAGAAACCATTCGACACCTGCGATACATATTGTCATATTTCCTATAAACGCTATTTTACGGGAGGAAGAGAAATACTTGCTACGTTACTACTCTTCCATAGTTTAAAAAACAACAGAATGGTATTTATACTTTAGTAAACTTGAATGAGAATTGCTCTAATACGCTGTAGTGGCATGTTCCGGAAACTGTCCGTTTGACAGTTATTATCATCTTGCCCTTGGAGATATGACAATTGTACACAACATTTTGTGATTTTATTTCTTGTTGCTGGTAATACGACAAAATGATAAGAATGCACTCAAAAAATAGCATGGTTTTAGTAACTATAAAATCCTCTGTCATCGTTGAAATTGGGACAGCAATACTATAGGTTGCAAATACAAGTCCCGCTAATCGTGTATTGTCATTATGACAATACATATGGTTAGGTGTATTGTCATAATTACAATACTGTGAACAGTATTTTATGGTAAAATTGCTGTTTCAAGTTAAATTAGCAAGATGTTTTGTTAGCATTATAACTAATTATACAATAATACATAGTTCAATTACCAATGAGGAATTATATCTCACCATACTATATAGTTACGACAACTATATATATATTGGTAGAAATTATTGACCTAGGGTACCATAGAGTACTGTTGTGGTAACTATATGCATAGTTACCACAAAAATATTGTATGGTATCATAAGCCAGTTTCTAACAATACATATAATTGTAACTCAACTATGGACTATTGTATAATTAGCTATAATGCTAACAAAACATCTTGCTAATTTAACTGGAAACAGGAATTTTACCATAAAATATTGTTCACAGTATTGTTATTATTACAATACACCTAGCCATATGTATTGCCACAATGACAATACAGATTAACAATACTTGTATGGTATTTGCAACCCATAGTATTGCGGTCCCAATTTAATCGATGACAAATAGGATTTTATGGTTCTCCAATCATATAATTTTATTTATACGATATTTTATTGTTGCTGTGACCATAATTTTGCTCCAAGGTCATCTTATGTAAGTGACATAAACATTGTGCTCAAATGCTCAATTGGTGGGCCATTCATAAACAATAACATGCTATATTTACACTCACCTTTAAAATTTTCAAATAAGGATGTAAATCCCTAAGATATTAACTTTTCCTCGTCATCCTTAGCTACTCCTTACTCAATCTTGTATATTCTCTTGAAGGAGCAAAGATGGATTCCAACCACACAAGGTGCAATGTCCTAGGTAATAGTGTTTTTCTAGTGACTATACTTTCAATTTCTGCGCATGCGCATCCAACAACCATATAGTATTATGCGAACAGCAATAAATTTGTCAAACTTGTAGGTTATGAAGGAATGTTGTTCAATTAGCAATACATACGATTTTCCCAGCAATGTAACATTTTGCAATAATTGTCTAGAATCACAACTACACAACAATACCAGATATAGGCAAGTTAGCAGAAGGGTATCGTTACCCTAGCACAATTGAAGATCTGAATTGAAAAACATCCCAAATCCAGCGGAGTATATTCTTCAGTAGGAACGAAAAACAGTCCAAGGTCTTCGTATGTTATCCTATTCAGCGGAAATTATTTTGCATTAAAAAAGTGGGATTAGGATGTAATATGATATTTATGCAAGTGGATAGCCCTTGGCACATAGATACCGACAAACAGAAAAAATGCAAATACGAAAAAAAAGTGGACTTGGGATGTTTTTCAATTCAGGTCTTCAATTATGATGACGATTACTATAAATTTTAACAAAACAGTTTAGCAATGCACATTTAGCTAGATTTACTATGGCTTTTATTTTCTGTGTAACTATTAACTATAAATTCTAATGCTCTAAATCCAGCAGAGGTTTGAAACTTTAATAGTAAAGACATTTGTACATAAAGAAAAATCTAACGAAATCCGACCTCTAGCTTTTTGGGTTAGTGCTTTACCACCCGAAACCTAGAATTTTTATTTCTGTACAAATGCCTTTACGATAAAAGAAAATGCCCATACTTTTTGAAACCTGCAAATTTGGAGCCGGGATACAATAAATAAATGTCATCTTAAAGATATTTTTATAAGGTAATATTTATTTCTGGATTTAACAATAAAATAATGAATAACTGCTTCAGACCTTCACATTTTATGATACATGGATCTGTCCACATGCGACATGTATTTCAACATGCTTCTAACGTCTTTCTTCTTTTCCGCTCATAATGGAGTTGCTTTCGGGGTTAGTGTCACTATTTATTTTATTTTATTTATCGACTTATTTTCCATGGCGGAGTTAAGGCCACAAATGCCTTCTCTTCCACTCAACCATGTACATACAAAATCTAAATAAGCTATCAATATTAATACTAGTATATTTTGATAATAATTAAGAAAAAGAATAAACACTAAATGAGTACACATAACTACACAAAGAAAGAAAAAACACGTATAAACAGACATAATGCAAGCACACACACACGCATACACACACACACATGTTAACATTTTACAGAAAACTTAAGCCTGTTTACAATTTAAGGCTGATAATATATATGGATATACAACGATAATGATACTACTACTAATAACAATAACTAAAAAATATACAAAAATAACACCAGAATATTTAAAAAGAGCTGTGCATTCACTCTTATCCTTTCTTTTTTCTTTTTTCCTTTTTCTTTTTCTGTTTATTTCATCGTCGAGTGTGTAAAGACTAGGAATTTAAATGAAGCAGGTCTGTAATCGACTTCCTAAACGTTGAGATGGACTGTAGTTGTCGTGTTTCGGGCGGAAGATCATTCCAAGCTTGGACGGTGGAAACAGTGAACGATTTGGAATATGAAATAGAATAGTGATGAGGTACCGAGAGTAATTGGCTTTCCCTTGACCTGGTGTTACGATCATGGTAGGAGCTAAGGGCCTGAAAGCGTTCGTGCAAGTAAGAAGGTTGCTGAAGGCGAAGTATTTTGAAAAGAAGTGTTAGTCTATGTAAGTTGCGCCTTTCATTAAGTTTTAGCATTGACAATTGTCTATAGGATGAAGTCAGGTGGTCTGAGTACCTGAGAAGGAAAGTAAATCGAAGACAGGCATTTTGTACGCGCTGTAGTCGCCTGGCTAGTTCATCCTTGAGATTGGTTAGAATCACATCGCAATATTCCAGATGAGGGAATACCAGTAACTTAACTAGAATTGATTTGATGTGGGTGGGCAAAAAATGTTTAAGTCTAGTGAGTAAGTGTAGGGACGAGAATGCTTTCTTGCACATTGCATTGATGTGTGGTTTCCATTCTAGTCGCTCGTCTAGGATTACACCGAGGTTTTTGACTGTCGTAGAATAGGGTATAACAGTCTGGTTTAGACATACTGCTGGAAGGTTATCCTTTTGCATGTACTGAGCTAGTTGGTTGGACGATATACGTATACATTTAGATTTTACTGGGTTAATTACTAACCTGTTTTTAGATGACCACTCGCTGATTTTTTGAAGATCCTCATTTAATTTGGAAATGGTGGTTTCTAGGTTTTGTGGGCGACATGAAATGTATATTTGGAAATCGTCAGCGTACAAATGATATTTACAGTGTGAGAGGACAGATGGGAGGTCAATTACATACATACAAAATAAAAGTGGTCCCAGGACACTTCCTTGGGGTATTCCATGAGTTAGGTAGCGCAGTGAGGAATTTTTACCAGCTATACTTACGAATTGTTTCCTATCGCACAAATAGTTTTTCACCCATCTAACAACTCCCTGGGAAAAATTTAAAAAATGAGATAATTTCCGCAGTAAGATTTTGTGGTCAATTGACTGAAATGCCTTAGAAAAATCTAGAAGAGTAAGATAGGTGATCTCTCTTTTATGTAGTGCCAGCCTTATATCATCCGTGATGCATGCTAGAGCAGTAGCCGTACTGTGATATTTGCGGAATCCCGATTGAAGTGGATCCATAATAACCATCCCGATTGGTTATTGGATTTATAATATATGGTAGGATCTTTTTTTATAAAAAGAATAGAAATTTGATCGTTGCCTACAGCAGATGATTTTATCCTGTATATAGCTTTTTTAACTGTTTCAGGGCCAATACATTCAAAGGAAAATTCATGTAGAGTATTTTGATGATTTGCGTTATTTGTATCAGATAAGTTGAATTTGACTGGATTTGTAAGTTTTATATTAGCGAAATGATTGTTGAGCTCATCTGGCGTGAATTTATTACTAATTTGTTGCTTTATTCTCTTTCCTTTAATACCCAATAAATTTAGCTTGTGCCACATTTCTCTTTGGTTAGTCGTATTCTCTATTATGTGCATCGCAAAGTTTTGTTTCGATTTTCTAACTAACTGAGTGCATTTGTTTTGTAAAATCCGAAATGTTTCGAAGTGGTTCTGCATATTTTCATTGTTTCTTTTTCGGGCTCTTATGTACCTTCTGTAGGCAGCATCCCGTGCAGACATAAGATTACGGATCTGTTCGGTTATCCGCATACTGAGCATACTATTTATGAGCATACTATCCATTGAATTTTAATTGAATACATTTTATGGCTTTTAGAGGCTTTTGGATAACTCCGGGATAGGGTGAGTGAGGAGATATGGAAAGGTACTTAGCCAGGACCCAGTTTTAGAAGGTACCATCCCAGCATTTGCCTGGTGTGACTGGGGGAAAAGCCTAGAAAATCGTCAGTGAGGATAACCGGACGACCCTGCAGGCTGAACGCTTTACCTTCCGAATCCTAAATCATCACTCTACCATTGCACCACGGCCGCTTGGTATTTTTGTTGAATAATAACCAATATGGAACAAAACGTGATAAATGGAGTTTTCTTAAACTTTTGGAAGGCCTCAAAATATGGTTGCTCGATTCTTGTTGTACAAATGTTAATAAAGTAAATAAGTATGCCTATTATGAAATATGTCCATTGAGTTTGTACATGAGCGTATCTTTTTTATGTTTTCCGGAAAACAAGGATTTGTGACTTACGCGCTTCTAGATCTCAGGTACAAAAATAAGGTTCTAACTGTCTTTCTTTTATGAAGAACGAAATTTAATGCAAATGAAATAGTTTTTTATGATCTGTCCCTACAAAGCTGCGTATTTTTAATTCCGATAGGTTCATTGGTGTTTGCAAATTTAAAATACTACATTCATTTATTTTAAATAAAAGTTGGCAATAATGTTTATCAACCAAGGAAACAAGCAAACCATGAAGGAAGATGGCAATCAATTGAAGTCTGTCGATGAATATGACAATCTAAACATGTTTGGTTGGAAGCTGAAAGGTAGTAAAATTGTAAAAAGTCTGATAAAATTTATCACCTGACTTAAATATTAAAAGAGAGTAAATGGTGAAAGTGTTGTCTGTGATTCATAATAGGATGCGTGAATAGCGTCAAAGAATGTGTAGGATAAAGTGAAAGTTATTACAAGTGTGTAGAACGGGAATAAATTCACGAATCATGGGGCTTAAACAAGAGAGACTAAGAAATCAAAAAGAATGATTCGAGGTGTAAATAAAGAGTTGTTGTGACCGAAGTAACACTCACAATTTAAAACAAATGCATGGGCATAACTAATACGTATAAATCAATAAAATTCATCATGTTTATCTCCATAAAGGAAGTGAAAATGTTATGGTGGGTATGTTCAAAGGCCTAAGTGTTTAATATAGATATAGAAATGTCATATCTGGAATTAATAACCTGTAATTATCTTCTCTATAATTGTGAACCTTAGATGCAAAAGCTACAATCTCCACTCTCCATTTTACGGGAGAGCAAAACGAAAGTTTATGGTGGTAAATATATAAGTATATGGGTAATTTTCCCTGTAGTTCCTACGCAAGGAACTACAAAATACACAAATAATTAGGACTTTACCTTCACTTACTTGTATTAGAAACACTTTAATGTATACAATCGCTTCAATCTCGGTTTCCCAAAAAATGGAAATTGTAGCTTTTGTTTCTAAACCCCGCAATTATCTTTCCTGTGAAATTTTAATATTTAAAATCTTTGTTAGTACTACTTAAACCTGGTAGACTTACTTTTATATATTTTTATACTTCACAGGAAACATACATCATTAGAAACTACACTCACAGGGTTGATGTAATTACGACAGCACCAGTTATTAAGTCAATAAAATCTGAGAACTCTTCTGATTTCGAAGAGCCGCCGATTGAAAATGCTTCTGTTTCTTCTTTAAAGAGGCGAGAAGAGTCAGAAGTTGCACCTTCGGTTCCAGTGAAAAGAGAAAAGGGGTCGCCAACACCAACATCAAACGAGCAAGATTGCATCGATTTAACAAACGAAGATGATGACGATACTACAGGAAATGATACGATGGAATCGTTTCCAATGAATGAAGGCAGTGGAGAGAAAGTAAACATCAAACTTGAAAACGCTCAGAGTTACAATGAACGAAGTGATTCTCCAATCATAATAAGCGATTCTGAAGAGGATGGTGAAAGCACTAATCATAATCCTTATTCAACATGCCAAGCTGAGAACAACAGTAATCCTGAAAGTGCTTCCATCTTTCTGGATGAGAATCAATCTCAGCCCAAGAACAAGTCTTCTAAGGATTCCACCAATACCTCTTCGAAAGATGTTTTAAACAATAGGTAAGTAAGTATAAGTTGCTTGCCTCCATCGTAATTAAGATAACGACTGTTAATGAATGGTGAATGTCTTTTTTAAATAGATTACTTCCAGAAAGAAATGATATAATTCATTCAGTAATAATACACTAAGGGACATACTTAGTAGATTCGTAATGTCAAAACAGTTTCTTTTTTCATTCTAACGTAGGTCACAGATGTAAATACTTACATAACATCTTGAATACACAGGGAACGTACGTGTACAGAACTTTGTGGCAAAAAGTATCACCATTTTGTAGAATGGCATTACAGTAATATCATTATACTCAAGGTTACTTCTGTTACCGGATTACCATGCGTGATGATAATTCACTATGGTTTCATCACGTCTAGACTAGATTCATCAGTAACTTCTCAGCAATAATGTAACAGAGAAAGACGTATACATTCTTTGCAGCACGAGAAATCCTCTTTTCTTAAGTCTGTACGCACACTTATAAAAGCAGCGTGTCAATTATTTATTTAGTTATGAAAGGTATCACTAGAGCACGCTTCTGACAGTCATTCTGTCATCTATAATACAAAATGGCTCATTCAGGTTTGTGTCGTACGTCAAGGTTTAGTGTAAAATGGGTACTATATCTGAAACGTAAATTAATGCATTAATAAAGTAGTGCTTTCTAAATTTCAAGAAATCTGGTTCCTGATATCTCGTGAGTAAATTGTCAAAAGAAAGTCCAATACGTATTTTTAGTACTGGATAACATGCAAAGCAAGATGGAAAATCATATCTTCAGGGTAAAGGTCCAATTATACGGGAGTCAGCAGATATAGGTAATAAAATGCACAGAAATTGTTTGTGTTCGTTCTTAGGGTTTCCACCTATTCCGTATAATACGGGATGTCCCGTAATTTAGGTAAAAATTACGCGTCCCGTATTGTGAGTGGTTGTTTCCTATTATGAGTAGTAAAGTCATACACATACTTGAAACATATCAATAACATCATATTTTAATATATCATAAAGACGACAAGTTCTTTGCATTTGTAGTAAGAAATAACAAACTGTGTCTCCAGCATAAAAACTGAAATTAGGTGGCAGTTTTATGGGGTTCTCCGAGGAAACGTTACGTTAAACACAGAAATCCTACGATTTCTCCTATCACATTATTGTAGTTGAGCTACAAATATTCAACATGAAGGAGAATCACATTTTCTTCAATCGACGGCGTCGTTGAAAGCTTGCAGTTAATGGAGGAGGTCAATATGAAATAGTTGTACATCATCATTATCCCTCGTTGTATGCTACTACCGCTAGGTTAAAGCAGATTTCTTATTTGGAGTTATCAAGTAGGGATCAGGTTATTAGGTTCTCATCACTGTTGGAAAGGGTATTACATGCAATTTCACAAGGGAGAACACCTGTAGAGGGGCAGAATTATTAAAGAGGTTTTAAATTGTGCGTTTAGTCAGTCATATAGCCGTACAAGGTCTAACTCGTTGCTTTAATTTTAGGTTATTTCAGATTTGTCCCGTATTTTTTGGTATTACCCCGTAATTATTGCCGATTGTCCTGTAATTTATTCATCAAAAAGTGACAACCCTATTCGTTCTGTAACAGGGTTCTTCGCATCCACTCCAACTTTCTCACTGTGTTCTAACTGTACAAGCACAAGAATATAATTTGCTTTTACCCTAGTCCTTACAAATGTTTATGTCATATAACATCCAATGATTTCGAGACGCAAACAATTATCATACATTATGACGTCAAGATTTAAAACTTATGGTAAATCAATTGACAATATCTCCAGATAGCTACCCACTATATTTTTATAGTAATTTGTTGGTACTAGAATCGTAAGTTGTAATATTTTCATAGTGCTCATTAACTTTATCCTTTAATATTTTGAAAAACGTTAAAAAAGTAGGGATCGAACAGATACTTAACTTTCGTCCACTGCTTCCCCATAGTAGGGTTGGATCTTTACATTACAAGTATAATATTCTACCCAGCTTTACATGGCGTACAGTATAAGCAGTACCCATTACACATACGAAAAATAACAAGGAGATACCATGCAATGCCGTTAGTCACCATGTTTCATACATTATTTGCATGCTACGCAGTATAGCCAGAACATAGTGTATACACGGGAAAGCAGGACGCAACACCATGCAATGCAATTCAAATACTTACGTTTTCTACATTTTAAATCTGTGGTCTATCATGCTAAACAGTAGGTTTCCATAAATTGGACCCGTCGAATTCTTACTTTAACGCAGTAGATGTATTGCGGTAGAGAAGGATGTGCAGTCCAGATTTGCTGGATGACACTTACTTGTTATGTAGTTACATAGAAAACACTATTATATACTAGTACATATATTATAGTGTAGGGTGTTACATCCTTTCTACCATAAGTTTTTCCATTATTTAAGAAAGAAACCTGCGTCTTTAAGAAGCCTACAACAGATTTTTCTCTCAATGTATCTGTCGTGTGTCCCTTAGAATCACTTTAACGTAATTTGAGAGAGAAAGAGAGAAACAGAAAGAGATTTCCCATGCTTTTCCTACTCTTCTGAAGTAAGCAGTTAGGTATAGTCTCAGCAAGCATGAAAGAAAAATACTGGTGTCAGGATTGAGAATTGTGGGGGCTTAGAAGCAAAAGCTGCAATTTTCACTCTAGAAAATTTTACGGAAGAGCCAAAAGAAAATTTATGATGGTAAATATAATAGTATGTGGGTGCTTTTTTCCTGAGGTTTCTACGCCAAATACACAAAGAATTAGGGTTTTACCTTCATTGGACACTTTAATGTATCCAATGCCATCAAAATCTCGGTTTCCCAAAAACGGAGATTGCACCTTTTGCTTCTAAACCCCAAAATTAGCTGTTTAATTTTCTTTGTAGTTTTATTCTAAAATTGATTTTAATAAGTTTCTTAGGAATAATAAATATACATACATTTTTTACTTCAAGTTCGTTGATATGTACTGGCAAATATGTGATACTCATCTAATATTATGTACACATTAAAAAAGGTTTGGTGCGTTGTATTCATGTTGCTACTTCCCACACATACACGTTATCTGACTTTTAAGCACATATAAGTAACGGAATATAATATTGCAAAAAATAAAAATTATATGGTTCAGATAATCAAAGAAAAAGATATTGTACCTTCAACAACATCAGCAGACATTGATCAATGTCAAAGAACTTGAAACGACATTGAAGAAAATCATTTTCTTTTACGAAGATGACGACGTTAGTTTTAAATATCTCAGTATTAAAAGTATACACTTACTCCTGCTCTATGTCGTGTGCAAAGCACTTTGACCCAACCTTAGAAATCTGTTGTTCCTAACCTTCTTAAGAAACTATGTCACTATTATTGACGTATGAATATTACATTCAAATAAACTCTAAGTTGTAGGTGTTGTAATAAATAAATTTAAACAATGAAACAAATCTTACACATATCTTTAATTCTATTATTTGGACATACTAGAAGCATGCTGATCATAATTTGTCGAAGAACAGAAAGCTTGGTTTTGAACATTAAGTTTTGTCACTAACAGGGACGTAAGTAGAATACCGCGAGACCCGGAGTCTTGTGGGACAACAGGGGACATATAAATAGGTGAACAATGCGTTAATAACAAAGCCAGAAACCGTAACAAGAGATGTCCCCTCTAAGATCGATTTTATAGCTTTCTCTTACAAAACTTGGCACAACATCCGTTCAGTAATGCCGGTTCGAGTCCGAGCATGGCAATGACATTATTTCTGCATATGTTTTTACCAAATGTAGATGTGTTTCTTCAGAATGATGTTGACATGTTTGTTTTAACTGAATTTATGCTTAAATCAATTGCAAATGTTACAGGTTGTATGCCATATAACAGTTAAAAGCGGTAGCAGCATACATTTTTTATTTATATTTCAGCTTCGTTCACGGGAATAGTCAACAACCGATCGATAGAAACCGTCAACAACTGCCTTCAATTCCTCCTGTGGAAACTCAAAGTTCTGTACCAAAAGAATTATCGTTGGACGAAAATCATGTTTGTCCTTTGTGTATGAAAGAATTTGCAGAAGAAAAGGATCTCCTTGAGCATAATAATGAGAAGCATTTAAAGATTTTCAAATGTAAAATTTGTGAAAAAATATTTAAATCTAAATATAGTTTAAAACGACACATGAATACTCACAAAGGAGATAAGCCTTTTATATGTTCAAAATGTAAAAAGGGGCTTTCCAGTAAACAAAGTATGAGGAGACATGAAGAGAAATGTAACCCTACAAATCCTTCTTCAGATTCAGTTGGCCAAGCAGAATGTGTAGGTCAAAATAGTGAATAAAAGATGACATATGATAAAACAAGGGAAGAAAGAAGATAAATATTATTATCGTTTGTTTAAGAAATAATGTAAAAAGCTTTTGTCTTGTAGCTGAATACGAACCATACCTTGTAGTTTATTGAAGATTCTATTATTGTATCCGGGAAAGTGGTATATGATCGATGGTTATGTGACCTCTCAGTTTATAGAAGAGATGCCGAAGTCTGCAAGCAAATAATTGTTAGTTTATTGATTACGGATGTGTGACCAGAGGTGCTGTGTAATGTTAACAAGTCTTGGCTTTGAATAGTGTAAATTATTGATGTTGGTACCTCTGAAAGAATATGAATCTTCTTTGTACATGATAAAGAAATAGTTTAAGTTGGTAGTCATTACATTGTTCAACATTGCGACTTGTAAAATATTTGCCTCGCCTTCATTAAAGTGTCAGACATTTGTATTGGTTCGCTATCTATATAATAACAGTCAGGCAGAAAAGGTTAATTTGTACTTCACTTATTCAAGTTTATATTTTTAAAGAGTGGTGCGCGCCCTCCTAGAAGGGTGGAAGTAAATAAAATACCAACTATTTCTTTTGAAATCAAATATAGATTTAAATTTACAATTTAATTAAAATCATGCTTGCTTCTAGCTATATTTTTATTTTGATTACTTCTGAATGACTCTGCTCAAAGACACAATTATTTTTACCTATGCTTTGTTAACTATTTGTGGGGATTAAAAGTAAAACCTGCAATCTGCACTCCAGAATTTTTTACAGGAGAGACAAAAGAAAATTTACGGTGGTGACTATCATAGTATATTGGTACATTTCTCCTGTGGTTCCTACGCATAAAACTAGAAAATACACAAAGAATTAAGACTTTACCTGACATTTTAATGTATACAATGCCATCAAACTTTAGGTTTCCCCTCAAAAGTGGAGAATGCAAATTTTGCAGATTTTAATAAAACGTATTTATAAAAGAATTAGTATCTTTCCTCTTACCTGCTGTCATTCTTTTGATTCAGAAATTTACTACAGGTAAAGTGAGGAAAAAAATTCTTCATTTTACAGTCACTAAATCGAGAGAGTTAGGTCACGTGAATTTAAGTTAGTTTATTTTATACAGTAATTAATATATACTACACTTTACCTCACGTAGAAGGAATTTACTCTACCCTATAAAGAAAAAGCAAACAAAACGTCATAAAAATCTCCCTTACTTATAGTAAAGGATTTCCACATTTATACATTGTTTTATTGATTTGCCGAAACAAAAAAAAACGTTGTTTCCGATATGTATTTTATATTTTGAATAACTATGAAACATTCTTGTATTGTTAAATTATACTTACAAAACACCTGTATTGATAAAAGGAGATTTAAAATTCGAAATGAAAATACATGTATTTTGAGCTACCAAACAATCAATTTTGAGAGTTAAATTATTTCAATATCTTACCTCTTGAAATTGGAAAGCAAAAATACCTTCTTAGTGAGTAAGGTGTTATTTGTCAACGAAACAGGTACGGGGAAATTAGTAACCATACCTTCACCTATTAGAGTACTGGACATACATTCACATAGTTCATGCGTCAAACAATTATACGAGGCTACACGGGAGGGGTACGGGAAACTGAACCCCCCCCCCAATATCTACCCTAGCTCCCATTATCAGGCCCAGATTTTTCACTATTGTTTATTTTATTGAGATGTCATAAAGTTAAGCCAGTCTCCGACGTTTTCAAATGAAATATTATAGCATTTTAGCCTGGTATCATCGTTACTCGTAACTCAAGAATTAATAAATAAACTAAAAACTGATCATACAACGATGATAAGCGTGAGAAACAGAACTAAAATATGGTTCATATTGGATTAGACTGTAAGCGGATGACCGAATTTAACTGTTTGTTTTGGTGTCTAATTTCAGACGTATATTGAGATCTTCAGTATCGTTAACTAGGTCTATAGACTAGACAGTACTGACACGGTCAGCGCATCGAGAAAATCAAATGTACCTGATCAACGTTGAAAATAGTGTCCATGAAACAAAATTTTAGTCGAACGTTGGGTTTCAATATGGACGTACAAAATAATAATTGTTTTGCGAGAAAATGTTTCCCCTTTCTACGAGGAAACATATAAGTGAGACACCAAGCAAAAAGAGAGGTAACAGGGAGTCTCCACCTTCAAATAAGGCTCTGTGAGCGAGCGTAAAGAAACAGTACACATGAAACATGCAGCACTTTAACTAATGGCCATTTTGGGGCATAACAATGTTGTCAATCATCAGCTGATCGGCAAATAAATAATTCTTCCCGTCACTAAACATAAAGCGAAAAGAGCTCAAAGGGTAAATGTGACTCTTGCTAATAGGTGTAATATTAGGGATGAATTTCATTATAAATTTTCGTTGAAAGTTAGATGGAAATATTCAATCTTGCGACTATCATTCGTTGTTTATGTGATGGGGTTTATTTCTACAATTCGTTTCTTACCAGTAAACAAGGGAGAAAATGGTGGAGAAGCGAGCTAAAGCTTGCTCTTACTTCTACAGAGAATATTCAAGCAAGAAAATATATATTGATAAAAATTGACAGATCATCCCTTTCGGTCTTGCCAATAGCCGTCTCCTTAGTTCTGTAAATCCTTTTCCACCTCTGCCGGTAAACATAACTACACAACATGCTTTGTGAACAAAAGCTCTCAAAATTCAAATCTCCCATTTTGCATTATGTTTTTAATATAACTTCGCTCCCCATGAGGAAAATTCGCTTCACGGTTGGTGGGCCAGCGTCGGTCCGCCAAATTTTCTTCATGGGGCTCCATACCTCCTAAAATGGTGCCCATATAATGCTTCTCGTAATCAAGAATTAACAACAATAATTGATAATTACATAGACAAAGTAGTAATAGGCAAAGTAAGAAAACCCGGCCTTCAGCATATAATTCTTCGGCTCTAAACAGAACGCATGCAACCTTGCCTTTCTGGATGATAATAGCAAACAAAAGACAGTGGACACTCTTGAACTCTATTCCCTCTCTGAAAGACTTATTTCTTATCTTTCTACTTTCTGCCTACGGATAGGCAATGCAGAGTCTATTGCCGGATGTTATGACTAGAAGGTGGATCTATATCCACGAAAAACAACTAAAATATGCATGCAACTATGCTGTAAAAACTGTTGAAATATGCACTGAAAAGGAGTAGTAAATATTGCAAAGAACCATGAAAATGCTGTAGAACTACTCTGCCGTATCTTTTAAAAATCTATACATAATCATGAAATCTTCAGTATGAACGTTCTATGCACTTGAAGTGTGTCAACTCAGTTCGTGGTTAGTATATACTAATTAGACCTGATACAGTAAATAAAAAGACATATTTCAAGATTCTATTACAGAGAACTCCTTCGTTTATCTGTAAGGATATTTTTATACGCATAGAAAGTTCTTTGTACATCACAACTTGTAAATGTACAGAACGTCTAAGCATCAATGTCGTTTGCGGAATGGAGAACTAAAGTCTTGACACCACATCCGGTTAGTTTCCATAGTAACGGCGGAGGCCAAGTCTAAACAAACAGTAAGTTTGATAGCAGAACAGTAGAAAATCAGTTGTGGAAGCAATGGCTTTTAATATTTTACGAACTGTTGATTATTTCGGTGAAGAGTGGAAACTGATTGAAAGATGATGTGGAGTCCAAACATTTACTTTTGCTTTACATTTGACAGAGATTTTGATGTACATACGAGAGAAAGTGCAAGGAAGGACATATGACATTAAATATAATAAGCTAAGTAGGTAATTTTTATTCCGGTAATTTATGATGTTATGAAACACATACGAAGGTACTATTAACTTTCGAAATCTTGATTTATGCTATACCTTGTATACTTTAGCCTACAATATTAATTTGCGCAGCTGTACATAGAGTACAACGGTTTCGTTTTAGCACTCGTATTTATCTTCTTGAGTGTGTGTCCTTAACTATAAACGAATTAGCAAATTCAATTTAAGAATCTTAAATATAATTACAACCATTTTTTTTTAAAATCAAGAACTCGGCAACCAAAGATGAATTATCCCCATAATCATATCAACGTATTCAAAATTTCATTCAATGCTGTTGCGCGAAATTTCCTTACTTACGTAAATGGCTCCTTCCACTTCGTTTTGTATATTTAGTTCTTTGGAAACAGATAAAAAAGATGTATCTTTAATTGTCATGATGACAATCTGGAAAGAAGCACAAAACCATAACGAGTTGTTGAATATCGAACACTACAAAACCTACTGCTAAACACCCGTTTGTATAGACTGT
The DNA here is from genome assembly GCA_022664845.1 of Lepisma saccharinum. Classification (NCBI taxonomy): domain Eukaryota; kingdom Metazoa; phylum Arthropoda; class Insecta; order Zygentoma; family Lepismatidae; genus Lepisma; species Lepisma saccharinum. The sequence continues at coordinate 32,770 of JAGDQP010007592.1, read as the reverse complement.
AACATGGGGGGTTACCATGGCGACCTATCGGATCTGACGTAAGACTTTAGTCCTACATAACGACTGAATTCTTTCGTTATGTCTTCCTGCAGAACTGCAAGTTTCAGTCCTTTTCCGCCACCACCTTTCCAACTGGAACTAATTCATCTGACTGACTCAGTCAGGCAACTCAACTGCAGTAGTCACTGGTAGGCATTGGTCTTCTTTGTAATGGTCGAAGAAAGAGTGCCAAAATGCGCTTTGATCCTGGCTGTTGGCTCTGTACATTCTCGGTACATTAAAAGGCGACGACTCCTTAAATATATTTCTAGACGCTCTAGAACCCAAATTTTAAAAAAATCTTTAGCCTTTTCACGTTTCCAGACAATGAGCTATCGGTTACAGAATTCCAATATTTTCTATCAGGAACTCATTTAAATATAAGAAATTGTTGAAACATGTTTCCTATTATTTGGAGTAGCTAACATTTTTGCTTAGAAAATCCACTTCTAACCCCGTTCCCCGAGGGTTGGTGGTGGGATCAGCTCAGAAGGTTTAAATTGGAAGTGAGTCGAGTCATTTGAAAGGACTTTAAAAGAACAGACCAATTCTGAGATCGATATGTTGTCCCTATTGAAAATGGTTGAGATAAAAATTCGAAACTGATCTGTTTATGGGTATTTTTTGCTAATGCTTAATGGTCATCGAGATCGGTCTAACTATTTACTGTATTACTCAGCCCACATTGCTAATTAAATGTTTTCAGTTGATCCCGGAGAGGTGAGAAATGGAATTGTTTTAGCCAAAATTGTTAGTCCCTCAAAATAATGGAACGTGTTTAAGCATTTCCTTATTTTCCCATTCATTCCGAAGAAAAATGAAGTGGAAACAGACTTTATGTATTTGAAAAACAAAAGAAGTAATTTCAACAATTTCAAAATAACACAGGAAAACACGTAGGTAAAACAAAGGCAAAACGGTGACAGTTAAGCTGTGAAGCTTAGGTGACATTTGGCTAACAACTCCATTGCTCAAATCTCCGTGTGTCCAAATCCATTCATCGCACAGTGGTTCAGAATCGCGAAAAATCATGTTTTTGAAAACGAATCCAATGACTTGGAAAACTGTCGAATATAGTTTGGTCAAGATCTTGATCGAGTTTGATTGACAGGGCAATCAAAGATCGCAATGACCATATACAAGATGTTCAAATAGAACGTTAGGTGAAACAAAAGGCTAAAAAATGTTTTGTTGAAATCCAGATCCCGTAGTGGATTTCAGATAGGCAATGGGTAGGTACGCGGGTTCGAATCTCGTGGCCGGCCATCCAGACTGCGGTTTCCAGGATTTTGCTCAGCTTGACCAGATAAATGGGGGATTGGTGTCTTAAGTAAGACCCTGGCTGATACTTTTCCCATCCTCTAACAAGAAGACTGTCAGCATTATCATGTCGAAACCTGTCCTCAAATTTTTCGTACGTGTCGATTAGATCAAACTAACACTCCACACAAAATTTGAAGTGCCAATTCAAAGTCCAAGTAGGCAAAAAAAAAAAAAGTCAAAATTTGGAACATTTTACTGTCATTATATAAGTGTAGTTGGCTACACTGGCCGAGTGCCAGGTGGAGTAGGGATGGTCATTAGTGCTATTTTCCGTAACAGTTATAACAGTAGGTGTTATGTACAAATAGGTGTGAAAACTGATACTTCAAATAGCAATTCTAAAATACCTGTCTATAACTCGGAGTTCTTTATTCCCAACTGTAATAATGCAATATAAAAGCTCAATTTTAGTTTAACTTACACCCCTGATACACGCTACGATTTGCTTCAGACATGTCGGAAGGATTTTTGCAGGAAGGAAATCGGAAAGAGTAGTGGAGCATTGCTTTAAATGGGGCTTTGTACACGTTCAGACAAAGAGTTCTTCAGGTTTTTTGCCGGACAGCTGCCTGAAGACTCCACTGGGCTTTCCGATTGTCTGAGGGCGGATCTTGTTGCAGTGGCAATGCAAAAGCAATGAGAGCGTGCATACATTCAGGTTTGCATCAGACAACGTCGGCCCTGTTTCAGTGTCTCCATCCCACTTTTCTATAATTAAATGACCTCTTTCTTTGTATTACTGTTAATTTTCTTGTGCAAAAGAATTATTGGGTAGCCATGATTCATTGAATATTGAGGACTGCACGTACGCTGTAACCCGATCTCGTGGAAGACAAAACAAAAATAGTTAGACTTGTAGACAAAATCTTATGTGGACAACAGCATACAAAAAGAATCCTCTCAGTATCGCACAGTCATTTGTTTGCGATAGAGACTTTAACCAAAGAAGTGCAACGATTACTTTAACCCAACGAGTGAATTCTGTCTTCAGGTTTCTGTCCGATATGTCGGAAACATGAGGATAATGTTGTGTTGATGAGGAAAGGGAGAGAGAGAGAGAGAGAGAGAGAGGGAGGGAGAGAGATAGAAATATAGTTTATACCCTTGGCTTATACAGTGTGTTCCATAACTCATGTTCTTTTCTTTTTAATTTTGGAATAGAATGAATCCATGCTTTTCTCTGTAATTTTGCTAGCACGTGAGGAAGGGATGGGTGGATGAGTATGTAATTGAATAAGATTCATTTCAGATACATTGGACCCAGGGCCGGATTTATAGGTCTAGGCGCCCTAGGCCCATGACTTCCAGCGCCCCCGTCCCTCCATTTCATTTCATTTATTCTTATTTTGAATGGCGGAGTTAAGGCATAACCTTTTCTTCCACTCAACCATTTAAACATTCTACATAAAATTTATATTATATACACAGTGACAGATTTTGAGTAGTACTCTGATTTATGATTTGGCACTGAGAGTACCGTGTTCTCTTTAGAGCGGGTGTTTAAAGAGTGAGTGTCACTGAGAAATTTGAACCTGGATGACAAGTTTGACGGTTTTTTCGTTGTGACTAATTTATAACGTAAATTTAGAGCATGTTGACGGCGCCTCGTGCGAAGATCAAACCAGCCCAATTTATTATAATAGTGTGATAAATGGTCGAAGTACTTTGCGTTACAGACGAAGCGGACACAGGCATTCTGGATGCGTTGTAAGCGTTTTGCTAGGTCCTCAGTAAGGACCTCCATCCTCACCACTTCCATCCTTTTGCCCTTACTACCCTTTACATGATGACAAATGACTCTCCTCCGTCTTCTAGCCATGAATAATAATAACGAGATAATAATTATTTAACTCTGGTAATT
>JAGDQP010007592.1:0-24547 GCA_022664845.1 Lepisma saccharinum | reverse complement strand
ATCGACTGTCTCAATTTTTTGCCAATAGGGACAAGGGCTTCTATGAGAGAGGCATCATGATATTACCTTCCAAATGGCAACACGTTATCGAACAAAACGGCTCATATGTGACCTAAATCGGATCAGTCGTATGGTAAGTCAAGCCTTCAATGTCATGCAAAAATAATGGATTATTTTTTACTACACCAGATATATAAGGTTTCAGAAATAAAGGACAACGTTTGGAACGGTCAAGAAGCGAAAACACACCTATTTCTTCTAATTCTTATTTGTTGCCTTTTGCTTGCAGATATGTATTCAAGTGCTAATAAGTTTGGCACTGACAATCAATTTTATTTATTTATTTAAATTTCAGACATTATTGACATTAGGCTATATCCATCCCATGCCCATCACGAGGAATTACGAACCTCGAGGAGCAGGTAACTGCGAATAGGCAGTAAGAGAGGAATCGGCTTGGACCTTGGTAGAAGGTATCAATCAGACAACCGTCTGATGTAATTGATGAAACCCTAAATTGAACTGAAGCTTGACCACTCCAATGCCGCTTTGCTGCTACCGCCCATAAATTAATTTTATCTTACGCATTGACGCTTGCCAGTCCAGGTCTCTAAATACCCAGATCATAGCGGCTGGGTGATAGAAGTGGTTGGATAGACGCTTTCGGAAATAGTGACAGGGACGATAGAGACCAAGGAACTAACTATCCTCGCCTCATGATATTAAGGAATCTATGCATCGTTTTAAAGGCGAACCTCCGGGTAATACTAGATGAACTAAACATTTAGAAACAGAATGAGGTTTATTTTGAAAGCGTATTCTGCATTCCTTCCTGGTTTTCACCATTCTGGTCCTCTGTGCGTCGCCGTTGGGTATTTAGGTTGTGTTGTTCGTAGCCATTCAACCTAACACTGTAGGATGTGAAATATCGAGCCATCGTAGTTTAGTGGTAGAGCGTTGATGTAGCTTTCGGGAGGTCGTGGGTTCAATCCTGGCGGCTGACCATCTTGACTGAGGTTTTTTCTCAGTCATACCAGGCAAATACGGGGATGATACCTTCAACTAAGGCCTCGGTCGTCATCCTCCTGCATCATTTCCCTATCCCGGCCTGAGCCTTATATGCCTAAAGGCCATAAATGTAAAAAAAATCAAATGAATGAATTGAATGTAAAACAAAGAAAAATTGATATTTAAAAGAAACAGCATTCTCATTCTTTCTACCAAAAATTACGCGCGGGATCACATGCACGACAGTGAAAATAGAATATCAGATGTTACCAATCTAAAAGATTCTCTAAGGTAGCAAACACTTCCGTCTCCAGACGAATTGCAGTTTAGTCTCAAATATTTGATTTTTTCAGTACATCCATTTCGCTTGGAATTATAGTACAAAAGATGGGCTACAATTATTTCAATGAATTGAAAAGTTAAGTAGAAAATAGCGTACACGTTTGCCATTCTCAATATGCTCGCTTTAGTACAGTGAAAAAAAACATGCAGGTACATCTAAATTATGCATTTATATACACAATAAATTCCCCACAATTTAATTCCAAACTGTTTAAAACGAATTTTCAGCCACGTAGCATATCGAATACATTGATACCTCTAAAGCGGACACACATGGGGAATTAATAATTATCCGTTATAGAGAGGTGTCCGCCTTACAGAGGTTTCAATATTTTCTTACGTAAATTATTGGACAAGGTCTTATGCAATCGTAAAAGGATACACTGGTACATGAAGTAGTTATACTTTATGAATATAAAAAAAAATATTACTTACATTATCCTCCACCCTCCAATACTGCATTTACTTTCGGGGCACAACTTGGAAATGACATCCTGCATAGTAACTGCAATCCTTCAGCGTCATTTTTAGAGAGGTAGAAACTCTCCAAAACGGACAAATGGCTTCTGTTTCCGTATAATTTTTCTTCACATGGCTTTTCTCCTTTGGTATTTTCTTCGATGTCTTTTACTTTAGTGTTCGTCCTGCAGTTCTTTGACTATTGTACGCACGGCAGTACTTTCACCTTCTGTGAATATCTCAGAGTCAACAAAACTATAATCAGTTGCAGCAACATTTGTGTTCCCGGCAATAGTAAGCAAATTAGCAACGTCCCTAAGCGCATCATCGATTGACGTATCCTTAACCAAGTCATCTTCCGAAGAAAAACCTGTTTTTCAGAGACACTTATGTATTGTTTAGGGAGTTTACTTGATCCCAGGCGGTTTGGATCCACATTATTGCTTGAAGAACATAAGTTTTTGCTTATTAATTCACTTAATAATTTCTGAATTTGTAACTAAGTTTTTCGAAACAAGCTTGCGGTAGTTCATTTTGAAATTTTGAATGACACCTTGGTCAAGGGGTTGAGAAATAGAAGTAACGTTTGGGGGGAAAGAACACAATTTCAGCATTTTGAAGATCAATGTTTGGATGTGATGCTGCATTGCCCAAAACCTTTCTGTTTTGACGAATCATCTTTTTATCAAATTGCAACAGCCATTCGGTCATAATGTCTCTTGTCATCCAAGCCTTTCTATTTGCTTTCCATTCTACTTCGAGACTGCTCAAATTCAGTCCTTAGAAACACCGGGGCTTTGCAGCTTTACCAGTCACAACTGGCTTCTCCTTAAGGGTATCTTCTACGTGTCTTGAAAGACTTATCTTCTCCATGTTCAAAAATTACTTCATATATCACTCGGCTAGTTTTACACGTAGAGAGATGCAGTTTGTACCTGGTCATAGAGAAACAATTTGAGCATGCAATGAATCTATTTGCGTTTTTCTAAAAAATAGCAATTTATGATTTAAATAATTAAACATCTATTAACTACTTTTCTTCTCAAGTAGAAGTTAAAGGAGGGGAGAGATTAGGAGCAATAGGGGGAGGAAATATGAAGACTTCGATGTGGAACTACAAAAGAGGGAGAAGAAGAAGGGGGAAGGCGATTGACAACCTTGAGTCATTGAGGAAAAAGGATGGAGGTAAAGACAATATTGTAAAGGGATTATCAATAACATGTTTTGACCATTTCTACACATTTTTAAAACCGGCCCGAACACAAGTAAATACTCCCCTCCTCTCCCTTCTTCCTGTTTTATTTCCCCACCAACCACACTAGAACACAAGAGAGCTGTCAGTTGCTCCTTCACAATTTTGCCCCCACCCCGAGCACGTTTCGTCTTTTATCGGAAGCGCACGAAAAAAGTCCAGTTTCATCAGCGTTAAAAATATTTTTACCGGTCTGTAATTACAAACTATGGACTCGCTTTGCTTCGCTGGGGGCGCTGCCCCCAGACCCCCGTCGGAGCTGCGCTCCGAACATGGGGTTTTGGGGGGCTGCGCCCCCCTTTATCGTAAACAGAGACTCTCTGGCAGACTCCATGCTACAAATATACCACCCACCGGAGGGGGGCTGCGCCCCTATTTGGTTTTTCTTACACTATTTTCGTGACCTACCCATCATGGTACACCTTCATACCAAGTTTCGTTTGTCTAGACTTAATGATTTAGAAAATGTGTTTTAGGACGGCCATTTTGGATTAAAGATGGGGACGTTTTTTTATGTTTTCTTATGTTGTCGTGACTTACACGTAAAGACACAACTAAAAATAACATTTCATTTCTTTAGCTCAAACGGTATCAAAAATGATTTTTGGGCGGCCATTTTAAATGAAAGATGACGACTTTCCCAAAACATTTTATTATTTTTCTAAACTACTAATTATGATACACCTTTATGCTAAATTTCGTGCTTCTGCTTCAAGGATTGTAGAAAATGAAATTTTGATCCAGGATGGCGTATTTAGGTAAACTGTGTAATATTATATTAACCTACAAGTGATAATGTACCTTTATAGCAAAAACCATTTCTGTAGCCCCAGCCGTTTAGCCTCCCTATTCTATAAAACAATGGGTTTGGCTGCCATTTTGGATCCAATATGGCGACTTTTAGAAATTTTGAAACTAGTTTCGTAACCGACTAGCGATAATGTACCTCTATACCAAATTTCAATTCAATAGCCCAAGGCGTTTAAGCTTTCTATTCAATATAACAATGGGTTTGGCGGCCATTTTGGATCTAAGATATAGACTTTCTCAAAATGTTGGATTTTTTCCTTTACCTACTCATGATCCTACACATTCGTACCAAATTTGGTGTTTCTAGCTCCAGTAGTTTGGCCTGTGAATTTTGATGATCAGTCAGTGAGTCAGTGAGTGAGTGAGTCAATCAGTGACCATGGGACTATATAGTATATGGACGGTAACTTGTCCAACCATTCTTTGCCAGTCGACATGTCAACATCCGCGGATTCCCCACAAATCGTTTTGAAATTTTTTTATGTCTAATCCGAAATTCCTCCAACCAGCCGTTGGAGGCTTTGAAATCTGCAGCATCCATTTCTACTGCTACTTCCAAAGCCTTAGTTCGTAGCATCGGTCCTGACACAGGTAGGTTTTGATTTCGCACTCTGCAGAACCATTCAAAAACAACTTGATCGACTTGCGCACCAATACTATTCAAACTGCTACGACACTGTTTCTCATTGCCATTTTCACACCATAGCTTCAATAACTTATCCTGATTTTTAATTATCTCAGCTGCTTGTGTTTTACCAATACGAAAATATTCAGCTATCCTTCGCCCACCGCAATTTTCTTTCTTCGAAAATTCAATCCCTTCGACTTTGTCTTTTAACATTAGCGCTTTTCGAGACATTGCTATTCTCACAAGAAATAAACTAAACTTACTACTAACTAGATGTAGAATGATATGAGAAAAGTTTCTTTCTATAACTCGCGGCAGCAAAAGAACGTACGGCCGCGGGCAAAGAATGCCTAGCTTATCTTCTGCTTGGTAAGGGCACCACCATGACCATCGTTAGTCTAAAGATAGATCTGGCACCGCACAATGACCTGTCAAATCAATCATAAGACAACAAACCGTGAGTCACTTTCTTTCCCTATCCCGGGTTCTTTGTTTTAAACAATAGCTTAGGTGGGGTGTGTGTGAGGGTGAAGTAGGAGCAGAGGAGAAGAGGACACAAAAGACGAGACACTTCGGCTGGGTCGCTGAGGTTAGAAGGAAAAATCTGTTCACAATGTATGAATCACTGCTAATATATTCTTGGCGACATTTGTGTGAATGACTGTTAATGTGCTCTTACTTTTCTAGTTGTTTTGTTCAGAAAGTGTCCGGAATATGGAGGTTAATATTGCCTATAAATGGCAAGAAATGCTGTCCGTGTCCGCTTTACACCCCTTACACACGCTCCGATTTGCTTCAGACTTGTAGGAAGGATTTTTTGCAGGAAGGAAATCGGATGAGTAGTGGAGCATTGCTTTAAATGGAGCTTTGCACACATTCAGACAAAGAGTTCTTCAGGTTTTTTTGCCGGACAGCTGCCTGAAGACTCCACTGGGCTTTCCGATTGTCTGAAGGCGGATCTTGCTGCAGTGGCAATGCAAAAGCAATGAGCGCGTGCGTACATTCAGGTTTGTATCAGACAATGTTGGCCCGGTTTCAGTGTTTCCATGCCACTATTTTATAATTAAATCTCCTGTTTCTTTGCATTACCTACTGTTAATGTTCTTCCTTAAATACCATAAACTTTCCTATTATTAAAAGAGAATATAAAAATCTATCATGGTGTACTCCATAACATAGAAATATTAACAGTTTATGTGTGATGTGAAGGGTGTGAGGCAAGAACATGGTAACCCACAATGTTAAACTTTTAAGAAATTCGATTTTTACTGCTGCACAAGTCATTTTCATTGGCTGAAAGCTGATTTTTCACGTAAAGCTATACATGAAAGCTTAAAATAATTGTACCAAATCAAAATAACGAATTTCTATTTTTCATGCTGCTGTGTGGGTTACCATGTTTTATTATTTATACCATAATATTCGCTACCTAAGTCACTCAAGAATAAATCTTTTCACCGAACTCGCTGTAAGAAATGTTTAATTTACAAATTCTTTTCCTTTTTAGTGGCAAGCTGGTATACTGCTCCTCGTTTCCCGCCATCTTAATTGTTGGTTACCATCTTATGAATCCCAAAATGTTACAATAGGCTTACCATAAGTAAATATTGCTGCCATCTCTGGAGCACAATTTGAAGTCGGACAACGCGGTACGGGTGCTGAATAACTAGAAAAATAAACATTTGTGGGTTACCATGTTTTTGCCTCACACCCTTCATGTATAATGTGATAAGTGTTGATTTCCGTACTTGTCTCCCCAGCCCCTCATTCTTTCTTCTTGTTTCAACTTTTGCCACAAGACTTCCCTTTTTCGCTTGTTCAAAAGAGTTATTGGGTAGCCATGATTCATTGAATATAGAGGATTACACGAAAGCTGTAACCCAATCTCGTGGAAGAGAAAACAAAAACAGATTTGTAGACAAAATCTTATGTGGACAACAGCATACAAAAAGAATCCTCTCTGTATCGCACAGTCATTTGTTTGCAACAGAGACTTTAAGCAAAGAAGTGCAACGATTGCTTTAACCCAATGAGTGAATGCTGTCTTCAGGTTTCCGTCCGATATGTCGGAAACATGCGGATAATGTTGTGTTGATGAGGAAAGGGAGGGACAGGGACAGAGAGAGAGAGAGAGAGAGAGAGAAATATAGTTTATACCCTTGGCTTATACAGTGTGTTCCATAACTCATGTTCCTTTTTTTCTTTTTAATTTTGTAATAGAATGAATCCATGCTTTTCTCTGTAATTTTGCTAGCACGTGAGGAAGAGATTTTTGGATGAGTATGTAAAACTGAATAAGATTTATTACAGACACATTGGACCCAGGGCCGGATTTATACATCTAGGCGCCCTAGGCCCATGACTTCCAGCGCCCCCGTCCCTCCACCCTTACCACTTCCGTTCTTTTGCCCTTACTATCCTTTACATGATGACAAATGACTCTCCTCCGTCTTCTAGCCATGAATAATAGTAACGAGATGATAATTATTTAACTCTGGTAATTGGTTATTTCCAAATTACGTTTAAATAATATTATAACAATAATATAATTTTATTAAAATACAATGAGCAATTTTAATTAAATTATTGTAGGCTAGTTGTTGAAAATATGTTAATTACGTTGAACAAGAATGTAATACAAACTATTTTTTCAATTTTATTATTTACAATATTGTTATTGCATTTCGTTCACGGCTTTTATGCTGACCTTCAGCCATTTTTGGATTCTACTTTTTATATCATAACAAATGGCACATTGCAGTTTAGTGATAGATTTATAATTTTAACAATTAAAAACTCTAAAAAATCTTTAATACTTTTATAAAGTTTTTAAAAGAAAAAAATCTAAAAATTAACAATTCCAATCACAATACCAAACACTAAAACTTCCTAAATACATTTATAAAGTTTGAAAAATTAAAAATTGCAATTACTTTACAAAAAACACAAAGCACATAAGACACTTATATCATATAAGGACATACAAAATCACTTCAAAATTATTTCTTTTTTTACTTTTTAGTACGAATTGTTTAAGAAAAGTTTGTCTTTAAAAGTTATTTTATTTATTTTTTACCAAAGTGTTCTGCAATCAGTCAAACGCCAAATCGTTGCAGGGTAGTATTTATGAGTAATATTTAAAAAGAAATAATTAAATATGCTTTCAAATTATATAAATATATAGAAGTACAGTATATGAAAATAACAATGGAATATTGTGTTGTCACCGGACTTACGTCACTGTGCAAACTTTCATCATTGTTTACGATCGGGAAATGAGTTAAGGTTGGAAGATTTGTGCCATTGTGAACTAAAGAAAAGAGTGTAATAATGATTGTTGGTGTGTAAGATAAAGCTATCCCCTGTGCGATACGCACGCGCCGTGAACGGTGCATGGGGAATGTGGAGGTAGCTCTCCATATTTTCTTGACCTACGGTACGAACTGAGGTGGGGTAGTCAGTCAAACGCTTGACCGCCTTTACCTTCCCAAGGCACCCAGGAATACGGACACTCTGGTACTCAATTTGATAGGAGGAGTGCACCTCAGAGCGCCAGGCATGGGAACACTGAGAGAAAAGCATGGGTGCATGGGAACACTGGCCGGGATTTGAACCCGGGCCGCCCGATTCGTAGCCAGATGCGCTACCGCCTGAGCCACGGCGACTCCTCATTGGTGTGTACAAATACAAATATAGGAATAAATAATGTTACTAAAATAGGCTCTAATCTTTGTTGTACTATTTCTAATGTAGATTAACATACTTTAAATTACCTTAAATTAGTTTACCCCGGGGTCAGGCGGTTCAAAGGTGATGGCGCTTTTTCTTAGTGATTTTTCCTAAATAACGTTTTCATCTCGGGTTCTAAATAGCAAATTGTATTTTTTCCTTGTAAAGTGCGCCCCTAGGCCCGGGCCTAGTGGGCCTATGCATAAATTCGGCCCTGATTGGACTAACGTTTCATTCCCTTTCGAAGACTGCGAAAGCGATTTTCTCTTTTTTGGAAATTGGAGTGGGTTTCCCTCCTTTTTCGTTTTAATTCAGCCTTAACATTGTTTTCCATAAGCATAAAATCACTTTCACAGTTTTCGCTACAGTAGACAATGAAACGGCCCAATATTTATCTAAGTAACCCTATTCAAGTTTTACATACCTATTTCCGTCAAGTGCAAGCAAAATTACAGCAAAAAACATTGATTTTCCCAAACTTGAAAATTAAAAGTTAACATGAAAAGCACTGCATGGAGAGGGGGGGGGGACAGGAGTGATGGAACGCACTGCATGGAGAGAGAGTGAGATAATTTAGAAAATATGAGAGAGAGATAGCAACACTGTCTCTCTTTCTATCTTTCTTTCTGTCACCCTCTTCCCTTGCTCTCCATTCGCCTTCTTCGCGCGAAAGCCCTTTCATTGTTTAATGAATAAACATTGCGAGAAGCAGATGTTCCAAACCGGATCGGATGGAAACCTGAAGTGCTTCAGGTTTTCTTCCGACAAAATGTCGGTCAGACAAATCGGAAGCTTGTCGGATACTGTGTACGGAGCCTAAGGGAGGTTTGACAATACGTTTCTTCCTATTATGGTGGTTGGGGATCACAAAATATGTCCGTTATGAGAGTGGTCCGTTACAAGAGGTTTCACTGTATTCATAAAAATAGAAACATACAAAATCCGCCCTCTAGTAATTAGTATCTAGATTTTTTAACCGTTTTTAATATGATGACTGAAAGTGATATCGGGATGGCCGAGAGATGTTCTCTTTCCCTGCACGTGGTCACGAGTTCAATTCCCGCCGGAATCTCTTGAATGGAGTAGCTCGCAGCCTACTTTACCAAACAAAAGTGTAGACCCTGTCCTTAGAAGCTCAGGAACGCGTTTAAGACATTAATAATAACTGAACCAAGCAATAAATCTGAAAGTAAGATTCTGTAGTCATATTATTAATTTTCTCCAGTCCAAGATTTTAAATTAACATATCAATAAAAGTAAAGAGAAACTACTCATATAAGCAAACAAGTCCATTGATATACGTGAAATGTTTCGAAACACACGGGGAGAATTAATTCAGGCCAATAACTTTTGAAGTCTATTTAAAGGAATCTTTCATGAAGTAATAGCGCTCTTAATATTTCACAACGCTGAGAGCCTTTATTCTGTTGCTTAATATTCCGATTCTTGTGCTGGTTAAACATTGAAATTAATACAGTCAAGTTAGTAAATTTTATTTTCTTTCAAAAGTCCATAATAAAATATAATTATGATTTGATACATGAGACATATATGGCATATACTTTGGCACATATAACTTCTGATTTCATCCTAATTTAGAACACTTAGTTTAAACATGATTTCAAAACACAAGTCAGTTTCAATATTTACTTGAAGTAGTAAAACATATAATAATCCAAAAAGAAAAAAAAATACATCTTTTTAAGAAAACAAAATACATTTGTGGCCTTTACTTCTACATCAATTTAATTTTTTATTATTATTCATGAAAGAAACCCTATTATTTCAATAGACTGTGATCATCTCTGAATAACAGAACCTTCATGTGTATTACTCATGAGGTGTTGTGCCAAAGTGCTACTCCCGAGTCATGGTCCAGAGAAGCTAACTTTATACTTTTAGTCAAATGTATTAACTGGGTAAAATATTAAAAAGCGACGGTCAGACAAGCTCAAGTTGAATTTGGCCAAAAGTATCAGTGAGGTGATCACGTTGGATCAAAATTTCTCTGTCGACCGAGATAGTCGTATGTTCTGAGGCCTAAGGATAGCGTCTTCAAGCTTGCGGATTCAAATTCGGGTGGGACATGGCTGTATTTTAGTTTTTAGAAACATTAACACGTTTCTAAATATACAGACATACATATAAATATATTTAGAATCATTGGCCCAAATATACAGCATTTTAATGTGTATATACGAAAGTGACCATAGAACCTGGATTTAAAGGCCAACCTGAAGACAGGAAGTCACTTTCGTTTCCATCAAAACAAATGACAATTTTGCAATGTAAATCGAATTAGGATACGAAGATTTGTTGGAATTCATGTTTTAATACAACCACTCTCCAGCCCAGATTCAAATCAGAAAACTTGGAGGCATTTCAGACCATAAGACTACCATGGTCGACAGGAAACGTTTGTTGTACTCCTCACTACCTTCACAACGGTATCCAACGTGACTACCTCAACGGCACTTTTGGCCAACTGCTAATGAGTATGTCTTCAGCATGCCCGGTCATCACCCTTTGATATTTTAAACAGTTATTACACTTGACCAGAACTTGGTCTTGGCTCCGGAGTAGCTCTTTGGCACTCCTCCTTGACAGAATCTAAAGAAGTTCTTTCTTTAGTTCTAGCTCTACATTTTTTCTCATGTTTCGTTTTGTATTTTTTATCGGCATAACACTTGCTACAATAAATACATCTGAATAGCTTTGATCCTAAATGTCTCTTCTCATGTTGCGTCATATTACGAGGATGAAGAAAGTTCTTTTCACAGTACGTACAGTCAAGGTCAACCAGGTAGCGTAAGTTACGGCAGACTCTTGTTTCGCGAGGCCTCAAACGTTCCCTTGCGAAAGTTTCTTGCGGCCCCCTTGCGAAAGTGCCAGTTGATTGGATGTTTCTTTCAGCTCCGACATTTCTGCTTGGAAAGACAACAAAATTGTATTTAACTTCAAGTAGAATTAGCTACATATCAAAAGTACACAAATATTGCATTTACCAACTTTCGAATTCTTATGTCGTCTACAGTCAAAGGAAGACTGAGGTAGCTACTTATCATGGCCAGCTATCTTGAGGCCACAAATCAGCATCCGAAAAGGAACTCATATTCAGTATGCTTTAAGCGAAAGCTCCGTGCAACGATTTATCCATAGGAGCCGTTCAGATGAAAACAAACTCCATATTAGATTTCGAATGCTCTGATGTCGAGCACGGAGAGTTATTACTCAACCAAATCTCAAATTATAAACTCATATATCTGCTGAAGGTTGAAAGGGTCCTTTTATGAACTTCTCAATATATATTACAAATACCATATTTACTCGAATCTAACGCGCACATTTTCTAAGCAAATTTAGTCACCGAAATCGGGGTGCGCATTAGAATGGATCGCGCACTAGATTTGCATGCAAACTCAAAAGTTCTGCTTATCGTTATGCGTGTATTTCTCTGTTGTGGTTACCTCGCTATTTCTTCGCGCTCTTTCGTGTTTTATTATGATTTACCTTGATATCGTGTTAGGGAACATTTACCGTATGTTTATAGGCTTGTTGTTAAAAAGATAGCTATATTGTTTAACAGTTTACTGCATGTTAATAAAAAAATGAATGTAAAACTATTATATGAAAAAAAAACAGGATGCAGTTCCGAATGTGGTGGTGTCTTCCGCACTCCGGGTTCGTTGGCCGGCTCCGAGGGTGAAAAATGGAAAGATACATGACCGCACCTAACCTCCACGTTCCAATAGTCACTAATTTAAGACGAAATTCGGCAAAGAAATAGTTTTGAATAAAACAATAAGAAGTCGATGTTCGAAACACCACCAACTACGGAACCGCAGCCCAAAATCATATCACAAACCCTTTGTCATAAAAGGTAGTGACCGTAAATTGTGATGCATGTAATGATAACAGTAAAATCAATACTTAACTCATCGTCCTATATGGTAAAACTTTCTGCTTGCTTTCAGATTGCGAATTACAATCGCTTGTAACCTTTTGTTTTATTTCAAACCCTCCAAAATTGGGGTGCACATTGCATTCTATAAAGCATTAGGTTCGAGTAAATACGGTAAGTTACCTTGCTAGAAGTATTTCTATTGAGAAATGAAATTGCTTGTTTCTTGCATATTGGATCTATTTAATTCTAGCAAAATTCTTCACCTCTAATTTATGTTGACATTGTTGCCACTTTTAGATACTAGTTGGTTTAATAGGTGTGTAGTGTTTCGCAACGTCTGCATTATAAAACAATTGTTTAATTCTTAATTATTTGTGTTATTACACAATTATCTATGTATTTTAGAAGTGAATTACCTTAATACACTTAGCACTTCATTTGCCTATATTTCGTTTATATTCTCTTCTATTTCTATTTTCAAGGGAAAGAATTATCTTTGACTGTTCAAACCATGAGGATTATGGCCAGATAGTGTTTACTTTTTGCAGCGTATCCTAAAAGCTCAAAAGCACCTAAAACTTACACACATTTAAATCATGAAACTAATTATAGTGTAATTTATATGTACCTACAAAACAATATGGTCCTGTTACAACAAAAATTACTAACAAGTTCCAATAAACATCTCTTATAGTCTAACATCACGTCAAACCCGTTACAAGACCATAGAGGAGTCTCAAGCCAACGTCTCTCTCAATCGACGACATTGCTCCAATTTTGTACCATGCATATGCAATACAAAATCAACAAATCGATCTATTTCTAATGGACAGTGTCAGCAATCAAGATTGCGAAATTGAAACGAAAAGAAACAATGACAGTAAAAATAACCTCAGTCATTGGTAATACGAATGTCGATACATTATGACGTGTAAGGGTTTTGAAGATGGAAGAGGTATTTCTTCTTCACCAACAAATAAGAGTAATTTAAATTTAATACTCCAATAGTCTTACTTTCCACTCGATGAACAGTCCTACTTTCCACTCGATGAAAAGGTACTGCCCTCAAAAAGGCCGAATTACCGATATATTAAGGTATAATTCATATATACCTTTCGTTTAAGAGTACTGAGGTAAAGCAAATAGAAATATTTGAAAAAAATTATACTTCCCGTGCGATATTAAATTAAAATAAGTCTGATTAAAAGAAATTGTATATTTGAGAAAGGAAGCTGTAAATAAAGCATTAAGGAAGTAAAAATCTTGAAACATTATTAAAAGAACTAAGCGTCCACGTTGGAATGTTTTACATATTTCTGGCAAATTGGACGCCGGGGGAAGACCAGTTACGAATATAAGAGCATTAAATAAATAATGTTAATGTTTCAACAAAACCAAGTAATGAATATTAACACTGTTATCTAGTTATTCGAGAAACAAATTATTTTCAAACTTGAAAGGTCGAGTAAAAGAAGGTGTCAAGCCACATATTAAAGGGTAAGCTACGTTTCGGTGCCAGTTCAGTTCGGCGCCAAGCGAGGAAAACGGAAACTATTAACTTAGGCCTACCTAACGAGCTGAAAAAAAATGGAAAATGTTGGAACTGATTACTCTTTTATTTCTTAAGTCTAACAAGGACAGGATTTAGATCAAACCTTGCGAAATAAGTATTTCGACGTCACTGAGACCGAGGATGATAGTCATTCGATTCACTTTGCCTTATTGTGGACTTACAGGCTCCGGAAATTCAATTTCCCCACAAAATTGCTATATAGTGTAATGGTATGAGTTTGGATTTGGTGTTTTTTTCTACTTGTTTTTAGTATGTAGTTTGTTTTTCCCAAATCTGGTGTTATTTTGATTTATGATTTAGTGTTGTGAATTTGAAATGGTGTATTTTTGAATGCTTTGTCCTGATTGGACTGCTTGTAAGCCAATCAGATTTGTCCAAGGGTTCGAGACACGACGGCTGAAGCCCTAGCTTCAGTTCGTCGCTATCGTAGGTGTGTGATGCACATGTTATGTAACTTATATATGGTACGTAATGGGATCGACGAGTGACCTTCGTGTGTGAGCTGTACATGGTTTATTTTGAGTAATTGCATTCTGGAAGTGGAGGAAGTCGGAAAGCTGATATTGCCTATATTTGTGGATTCACTGGATAGTTTTCCCGCTCCTCCATTTTCCTAGTCGTCTGTGTGAGAAAGAAGGAATCTCAGTCAGGAAACTCACACGGCAGGCCACGAATCGAGTCCCAGGTATTTGTATGTACCTATGTTAGAATATAGTATTTATAGTGTATGTATCGGGTATGTTCTATTTGTGTACATTCGTTTTCTTTCCGTGAGGGTTGTAAATGTAATTTGTGAAACCGAGGAAAGTGAATCAAGTTATCACGTGCGGCTGCCCGTTGATTAGATATCGTGGAGGGAGTCAGTTGAAGTATACATATTTATTTTTGATATCAAGAAGCTACCCGTTGTAAGCTTACGTTTGTCTTGCGATGCGAGTCATATTTTTTTCTGCACTTGTATATTCTTTATTTCTCACAAGCACTTTTTGTTTTATAATAAATCTATTGAAAATAATTTCATTGCCTCGACTGCCTTTTTCAAGCCACAGAAATCAAGGTCACCAATCAATGCACTTGTGTGTGCGAAACTGAAGTGTATCACTGAGTTCTCTAGCACTTCTCCCACTCCACCAACAGGTTGCGTATTAAGCTGTAGTAGAAGAGAGGTTATTTTGGTGAGATCTTGGGATCTGGTTTCTCTTTTTGCTAATCCGTCTTCCGTGGCCGAGTGGGTGGAGTCTGGAAACTCGGGCTTCAAGAGGAAGCCCAAGCAACATTACAATAGGAAATATTTAACTTTAATTTGAATATCTGTGAAATAATTAAGGTGAACAAAACGAAACTCAAACAACGTAACACTGAATAAAGACAATAGCGAAAATCGTAACCAGTGTTGCCAAATCAGCATACAAGATAAAAATGTTAAATCAAGAATTTACTTTAGATCAGAAAAGGGGGTTACATCCATTTTGGTCGCTCAGTGAGCATATTTGTGTTTTCTGGTTCATTTCGCAATCGCCTTTCAATATATACAATAATTTCTTTAAAAAAGGTGTGTTAGGGTTTGTAACAAATCTTATTGAAAGGAAACTATTACATATATCGATAGGAGTTTGAGAAATGAACCAGAAAACATAAATATGCTGACTGAGAGACCAAAATGGATATAACCCTTTTTGTAAGTAAACTCCTCAAATAGCAACATATGCTTATTATTACATATTTAAAAACTACTTATAAAACATAATCAAACACTGCAATTTGGAGCTTGTTTTCCGAATGTGGTGTATAGAAGCCACATCCTGATTTTTTTTTTAAAAAAGTACTATAACTGAAAATTAAGAATTGATATCTGATTTTTGTGTTTGAATGTAATTGATAATTGATTATTATATTAGTAATGTAAGAAACCCACTGGCCAGTTGGAGTATATTTATTGGACATGTATATAATTGTTTGTAAATGATTGCTGGTTTTGTGTAATGGGTACTAGGTTATGGATTTGTATATTGTACGTATATGAAATTGGGTAATTAGTTATTTGGCAAGATATTGTAGTCATGTTTGGTACCATCTTGTAGCTTTTCTTATGTGTGTTATAGTAGTACTGTTGTAATTGATGTATCTTTCTTTCTTTGTAAACATTTCATTTGGAATAATCACTTTTCATACTAATTTAGACAGAAAATGAGCGTTAGAGCATCTGCATTGTCCTCCCCCGAAGATCTTGGTCAGTTTAAGCCAGCCAATTAGGTTTGAGGGGCTGCTCCAGTTTCGAGTCCTCAGAGGCGTCAGGGATGCTCGTGGCGCGAAACTGGTGATCTTAAGCTAAAAACGCGCGGTTTTTTGGACAGTACGATACGGGGACGACTAGAAGGCAGATCGGTTAAACACTTTAATTCGTTCACTTCAAAGTGTTAATTTACACTTAACTCAGCGTTTAGTCAGAGTAAAATTCGCGCGGAAGAATAATTCCCATTGCGTCGCTCTTTTTCATTTCTCACTTATTTTAATAGTCAGGAATGAAATATGCCTACGATTCCGGTTGCAATTCGAAAAAGATCTATGAAGACAAAGCTGAGAGACAGGCAAGTATCCGCCGTACACCCTTTTTTTGATTGTGCTAACTTGTATATTTACGATTTGTTCGGGGTGGAGCAGTGCTAATTCGTTAGTTGAAATGAAATTCCGCGGTTCCTCTGGGTAAAAGTATTTTCTTGAAGAACATTTTTTTTAATTAAAGGACCTTCTGCAATTAGAGTGTAATATGGCTCTTTCAGATTTTAAGAAATTCACTTTGTTTTGCTCTTTTCCTTGTAAAATGGTCAATGTCCTCCCATACTCTCTATAAAGTCCCTAGAATTAGATGATTAAGCAAATAGGCAGCTTTGTTCTTTATACTTCAGTGTCCGTCTTACTTCAGTTCAGGACTATTCCTTTGTAAGACAGGAAGCATGATCTAAAATTATAGACAGAAGATTTTGTTAATGCCCCACTAATAAATAACTATTCAATTTTGCCTAGTAATTCATTTCTGAGCTTGTTGAAAAAATATAATTAAAAAGAAACAGAGCCAGATCGTCGATAGAGAATCCATTTTTTACACAACCTAGGCTAAGGGATCAGAGTGGAGTGAAAATTGTAATACTAACAAGTGTGTGAGTGAGTTCAGTAAATGGATTACTGTTGGTTATAAGTATGTCAAATGGATTCATAATAAATATGTGTGTGAAAGAAAAATGAATGTGATTACATATCACTTAGAGTGATTTACAATACCTTAGAGAAACCGAAGTATTAGTGTCTCCCCTGTAATTCACTGATCACATGTCTCAATTATCGTTTGAACTATCCCCAACCTTAGAGCTGCTGGGGGGAAGATTAAAGGATCTCCAGATTAAATTAGAGTGCTTTCTTTAACTTCAGTTAGACAACAGCTTGAAATAGGAAGAATACAAAAGATTGCTCTAACTAAACTAGTGTGTTTTTGGTGTCAAAGCTATTGTTTTCCAGCATTCGTTTATCCTTATATTTATTGCCTGGGATCCAGATCGGCACTGTGGAAGCACAAGACGATCCGCCATTTGGTGAGTTATCCCAGAAGAGCTGAGCGTGAGGTTATCCGTGGGTTATAACATATACTAGCAAAATCCTAATTGTCTCTATTTTATGAGAACGTTGTCTAGGCGGTTCTAGGCTGGCGCTATTCCGGGCACTTCTATTTATTTTAATAAATAATATATTTTATAATTTTCATTCTCTGCACCAGCTTCCCATTAGCAGAAAAACTTCCTAAGGTAAGAAACCAACACTCACGTCTCAAGCTATAGTGCCACTTAAAATGTTTAACTTGTATGCTGAATTGGCAACACTGCTTGATAGGTGGCAATCTTGATTACGGTTTTCAATACTGCTTTTAGTGAATATTACGTTTTTTTTAAGTTTAGTTTTGATCGGTTTATTGTTTCGAAGATATTCAAATTAAAGTTAAATATTTCCAATTATAGTTACTTTTAGTGGAAATTGAAATTCCGAAGACCCTAAGTGCACAAGGCAACAGCAAATAGAAAGACTGTAATCTTCGCGCTCAGTGACGTTGGGATCCTCCGCTTCTAAGCATCCATAACCTAACCTAACATATCTGAATTCTCGAGTTTTGGGGCATAGTTATTTAGTCATAGAGCTCCGAAGTAAACATCTGGTTTCGAGTAACTATTATGCCCCGTCTGCTCCCCCTAGTTACGTCCGTACTATAGCTCAGCCCCTTCATGTTGTAAATAAATCAGTAATACATTTTCCGCCAGAAAGAAACACTTCACAATTAAAATCAATGAAAAAAATATTGTTTTTGCAAGTGCTTACTAAAAATATAAACGTCTCATTACATCTCTTCCATAAACACAGCCCCTGGATCTGTTCTTCTGTCGCATCTTATGGTTGAAGTTTTTACATACTTCTCTTAATACGGTACAGTAGTTTCCCTGGTGTAATTCTTTGGTAAAGCTCTGGCGCCGAAACATTACGGCGCCAAAACGGAAGCGCCGAACTGAACGAGTCCGCATATTAAACGTATGATTGCTGCTTAGCCACATTCATCTGACCATTTGTTTGTTATTTGGTGTATTACAGTTTCTTCTTGGATGAGTTCCCGGAGCTCCTGAGTCCATCCGACAAGAAACTGTAATTATCATATTGTAAACAGATACTAGTTAAATGCGAATAAGTAGCGATCACGCCTTTATTGACTGTGTGGCTTATCCCTTTCTCTGACTTACCTCTCAATTTGTTCTTCCATTTGTACTTTCCCCATGTCATTTTGACTCCAGAAATTCTCCATGAACAGCTTTAAACTATAGTGGCGGTCAATTTCAATTCATACGTTTGCCATTTGGACTTTTAAACGGTGTCAACGTTCGTTGCTAGTGTTGTCCACTAGACGAGATTTAGGCTGTCACGTCTCGAAAATGTCTCGTCCAGAGAATGTATCGTCTCGAAAAGATGCATATTTTTCATTACTTGAGTTCTGTCTCGTTTCATTTCCTATAGCCATTTCTTTGTCTCGTCTCGTCTCGTGAGCAACGCTGTTCATTGCAATGATAAATACAATGTTCAGAATCAAAACAGATCAGTTATTAAAAATTTATGTCAACTATATTTATTACTATTGTAAAAGAACATTTGAGGAACGCTTTAACAGTATTTAACATATCCTTTAGACGTTACAGAATGGTTTATAAAAAACACCTTCCTTTATAAAAGACACAGCCTTCATAGTACAGCGTTTATGCTCGTAATATGATTTGTATCTTACCAGGAAAAATAAATACAATTTTAAAGTATCTGAGACTAACAATTGGAAAAGCATTACTACCGTTGGAGGGCTTCTGTATTTGCAGAGAACATTTTATTTCCAAATATGATCGAATAATTGAATACTTATATTGTCTCTATTGAAGAATAGACCAATTTAGTATTAATTCACCATAAAATAATTACGAAAGCTGTTCTTTATACATAATAAACTTTTACTATTCGTAACAGATACGACAAATTGAAGACACTTTTAATATCACTCTAGAATATTCATTCTTGAACATATGAACTTTTTAGTAAAATTCCGTGTTTCCTTGTAACATGCTTTGACATATTAAATACATTATGTTACATTCACACTGATATATATATAAAAAAGATGGTGTTTGAATAATGTCCAGCGCACACGAAATACATTATGGTACAAATTGTATTCACTAACACTACATGGATTCGCAACTAGCCAATACATAAAATATGATACATCTGTTAACCTAACAATTCAATATAATATGCACAAACTAATCAATACTTCGGTTTATGATTAACATACGACATAATCAGTATATGTTTAGTGAATACATCATTAAATGCTGACTTTTTATCTTTACAGTAATAACAATTTTAATATTACAGATAGAACATTTTTGTGGCACCCAGGTGAGGCCTAGTACAACAGTGCTCTACTTTGTGTGACATAGATTTACTCTTAATCAATTGAATTAAATTCGATTTTATTTGCGGCCTTTTGGTATCTTGCCTCAGGCCGGGATGGGTTAGGTAAAGGATCCAATAATGGAATGCCTATATTGTGTCTTTTGAAGAATAGATCACTTTAATATTAATTCACTATAATATAATTACGGAAGCTGTTCTTCATACATAATAAACTTCTATTATTCATAACAGATACGACAAATTCAAGACACATTAAATATTACTCTATAATATTCGTTCTAGAATACATGAACATTTTAGTAAATTCCGTGTTTTTTTGTAACAAGGTTTGAAGGAAACCTATCGGCCAGTGTTTAACTTAAGCTATCATCCCGCCATTCGCCTAGTGAAAGTAAGGGTGGGTGGGGACTCAGTCAGGACTGTTGGTCGCGGGGTTCAAACTCACCAACATACCATTGCCAATACAGAGTCCATGATCTTACCGCCTCAACCACAAGGGCTGAGTATTGTTCTTATTCACACATTTAATTTTTGAGCTCGTGTTAGGTAGTCATATATCATTTGATTAGGCTTCCAAAGGAACACAAAATATGTTCAAGATGTGTGTCTGTCACGTATCAAAGACAATTTTATTTTATTCCGGTAATCACGTCTTCATTTTCGGCCCAAGTCTGACATACCTAAAAGGCCATAAATAAACAGTAAAAAATAGCTGTGTTAATTCAACACAATGCGGTGTCCCAGCGTGACTACTACTTTTTGGTGTTAAATCAACACAACACGCGGTGTTAATTTCGGTACTGGGGGAAAAAAATATTACAGCTGCAGCGAGATTTGAACATTGGTTGCTGAGTTAGAAATCAAGCGCCTTACCGACGTCGCTGAATCGTCAGACGAAAAGATCACGCTGGGACACCGCATTGTGTTAAATTAACACAGCTTTTTTTTTCAGTGTTATATTAAAACTTATCTTATCTCTTTGTGCATTTTTGTTCATGCCTATATTTTGCTCTCTCATTTCTAAAGCCTATCCTGTTACACTTGAAACATATCCTATGAGTCCTCTCATGGCATTTGCGTTGCCCTTTGCTTGTAAATTTAATTTCACAACCTTCAAAAGAACATAGAAACTTCTTTTCATATCTTAATAGTAGTGAGGAAGTGCTAGGAGCATTCAAAGGAGGAACTGGAGAACTTGTTTCGCTCTGTATTTCAGTCACATGATCCCCACCACTGGTCCTGAAAAACAGAACACATCGGTTAGGCTTCGCAATTTATAAGCCTTCCATATCTTACGATGCAAGTGCCTCAAAAGGGCAATTGAGTTAGTAAATTAAACTTGTAAGTTAATGTGGCAATTAGCAGCAGAATAAGAATGCCATCTTGGTGCCCACCAAACACCAGTTATGATCAATGAGAAACGAAACATCACATATTAGAAAACAAATGAATGTATTTATCGTTCATTTTGAGGTTTCATCGACTATTCAATTCCATGAATAAATAAATGAATCATTTATATATTCAAATAGAAAATATTTAAAAATAAAAATAAACATACACTGAAAATGAATAATCGGTTTGAATTGAATTGATTTATGGCCTTTAGGCATGTCAGGTCGGGTTAGGTTTCGGGACAGGATGTTGCAAGTTAGTCAATATGGCTTAATTTTATTTGTACCATTCCGCCATTTTGAATGTTATGACTGAGAGAAAAATCATTACAACACATCATCGTCACGGCAGGGGAATAATTACTCTTGTTCACAAACATTGTGAAATTCAATAAACAAGATGCAATTTAAAATATAGCATAGTTGTTTTTCATTTACGTATTAACTTCGTTCATTCTTACAATCCAATAGCTTTCCACAAAATTTAACAAATGATGTAGAACTAATAAGGTAGGATTTAAAAATAGAAGTAAAACCGTACATTGAGCTCCATTCCCACTACTGTTTGAGAGCTTACTTCAAGGAGTCTAGTCCCATAAAGGAATATTCTATGGAGGAAATGATTTAATTCTTTAAAATTTGATGGTTAAGTTGGATTTCTTCCTCTAATAGATCCATTCATACCTCTATGTTGAATGCTGAAATTACCTTGTCACTTAACATATTATTCTCTATTATTGAGCCCCTGCTAGCTATAATATTGTGAGAACTTCCTCACTTAACGTTGTAGATCATCCCCGCCATCTTGGTATGGTCTTTCTATTAATTTACATGGGAATCGTTTCACTCGTCTTATGTCTCTCAGAAGTAGACGATTCAAGTTCCACTTACACGACATTTGCATTGGTGGTTATTTTGACTCCTGTAGAGTTTTGGTTTGTAAAGTTTCTTCAGATATATGAATGAGTATAATTATCATGAAGAACGGCAGTTCTTCGAGTGACGCTGTTAGAGGACACTGTTAGCGGCAAAGGACACTGTTAGCGGCACTCTGATAGTATACAGTTAGTTCCGGATCTACCGAAGTATAAGTCCGATTTTGATGCTTGAACTTACATTTAAAAGCTCTTTCCAATACTAAGACACAGAAAAAAATTGGGCGGTAGGATCTCCTTGGGACCCCCTAGGGCGCTTTGAAAAAAATATATCAAAATTTCACATGTTTTAGAATAGCATTGACCCCAGACCATATAGGCGGCCGAAACTTACTGGATCTTATTATACGCTTCAATACATTTCAAACGGTGTATCATACGTTAAAATCGGTGGAGCGGCTCAAAAGTTACGACTTTTTTAATCGAATCACAAAATTTTCACAAACGATAGAAAGGTATCCGTCATTCTGTGTGTCTTTTTGTTTTAGCCCCAAATGGGTGGTACCGGGTTTTTTTAGGGGTGCGGGTCCCCATGATAATGGGGGTAAATCCAAGCGTAGATTTTTGATAGGAGTTACGGTTTTCGAGATATGAAGCAAAATCGATCTTGTATCCTTCCGTCATAGTGACACGTGCCAGTTTTTAAATACGAGCCCGTATGGAGAACACTCTCCGCCGCTGCTCCACTCATCTGGGCATGACGTAAAGGAGAAAAATGTAAAAATACATGACCGTACCTAACCTTATCTAACCTCCACGTTCCCATGGTCAGTAATTTAAGAAAATGTACGAATAATGCAAGAAAAAATATTAATCATAAAAATAAATTTTGAAAATTTACATGACCGAACCTAACCTTACCTAACCTCCACTTCGCCATGGTCACTAACTTAAGATAATGTACGTAAAATGCAGGAAAGCAATTATAAATAATGAATATAAACATATATAAACACATGAAAATATATTCTGAAAGGAAAATCTAGTGTTAACCTCGCCGGGACTCGAACCAGGGCTTCTTTGTTTACCAATTCGACGCCTTAACCACCAGGCCACCGAAGCAACCTCGCAGATGTGGGTTCTCCGTTGTATTTACAGTGCACATGTCTCCCACACGTTATAGCGCGTGTGCAGGAGAGGGGAGAATCGGCATAGATGGCTCTGGCTCGTGGTACAGTCTTTTTTTTATAGGCAGCCTTACAAAATAAGTGATATCAGTACAAACCCCCGTTTGGGGTAAAAGGAAGAGTGAAGTAAGAATTTTACTCACAAAAGAAGTGATATCTATTTTGCGAGTGACTTTCTTTGTATCACTATGGCGGAAGGATACTGTCTCTTAATTTTATTACAAAGGCAATACTTTCGCCATAGTGACACAAAGAAAGTCACTCGCAAAATATATATCACTTCTTTTGTGAGTAGAATTCTTGCTTCACTCTTCCTTTTACCCCAAACGGAGTTTTGTACTGATTAATAGTTTAACATATAAATCACGATATGTCAACGGGAAATTATAGTGTTCGTGTCTATAAAACAATGAGCGAAAGAAACCATGACGAAACACTAGGCGAAAACACTAGAATTGTAAAACAATTCCCATGAAAATCAATGCAAAGGCCATACCAAGATGGCGATCTACACCTTTAAACCTACGAATGAACAGTGCACAAGTAAGAGTTATCTTTGTCTGAAACTTGGACTTCCCGAAGACAATGACACATTTCTTGTGACTAAAAGCAGATACGAGTAATCTGAACATTTTGTTTTTATATCCGAAACAGTCGAATCAATCTACCAGGTGTATGCATAAGTTTTTGCCGGTTTTGTTGGTAAAGAAAGCACGTAATTTTCAAGGGAAATTAATTTTGTTTTATTCAAAATATTGGCCATCGGCTTCTCCACATTTCGTCCATCTTTCAGGTAATTGATGCATTCCGTGCCAAAAAAACTGCTTGTCTTTTGCGGCAAACCATTCGTCGAGCCATTTTCCAACGTCTTCGAAATTGCTGAAGTGCTGCTCTGCGAGCGCGTGCCCCAATGATGCGAAGAGGTGATAGTCAGATGGCGCCAGGTCTGGGGAGTACGGCGGGTGCGGAAGGATGTCCCATCCAAGCGATTTCAAGGTGTCTTTCACTGGTTTTGCTTTGTGAGACGGCACATTGTCGTGTAACACAATCACTTTGCCATGTCTTCGGGCCCATTCCGGTCGTCTTTCAATCAATGCGTGATTTAAATTAATCATTTGTTGGCGATAGCGTTGTGCATTGACAGTTTTGCCGGGCTTCAAGAGTTCATAGTACACAATACCAGTCTGGTCCCACCAGACACAAAGCATGGTCTTCTTGCCGAAGCGATTTGGCCTTGGTGTTGAAAGACCGGTTTCGCCAGGTGAAAGCCACGATTTTTTCCGCTTCGGGTTTTCAAAATAAATCCATTTCTCGTCACCGTCACAATTCGATACAAAAAGGATTTTTTTTTCGTGGCGTTGAAGCAGCATTTCACAAGTGACTTTGCGATTTTCC
>JAGDQP010007591.1:48075-66603 GCA_022664845.1 Lepisma saccharinum | reverse complement strand
ATAATGCATAATTTAGTTTCCAGGGGTGGGGAATACCCAGCAATTGTACACAAACAATATGTACATCAATTCACTCCGTTTGACAAGACAAAACCTTTGATATAGATACTACTCTTTCTGGTTAGCTAACGTGTATCTCTAATGTATCTTTAATTTGATTTTAGAGTCATTAGCCATGGTTGCTCTATGAACCGGAAGTGATCACCCGGAAGTGGTCAATATGGATATCATCGTTTTCATTTGTCAAACTGAGTCGATTGATGTACATACTGTATGAGTAGAATTCCTGAATATACCCCACCCCCGGAAACTAAATTATTCCCCTTGAAACGAATGGGCACTATATTTTGCCAAATTTAGTCTCGAAAATCGGTGTGTGCATTAGAATTGACGGTGCACTAGATTTGAATTCAAACTTGAAACTTCTACTTAGTAAGTTCAGCGTATGCTTCGGTTCTGTTCGGTTTACCTCGTTACTAGTCGTTTCTATATTTCATTTTCATTTTACTTTGCCATTTGTTGATACAAAATGGCAGCCATTCGGAAACATCGTTATAAGTTTTGGAGTAATATAACATTGGCTCCAATAGATCACGGAATGTACGTGGGGATTCATGAAAAGTAATTGTGAAAAATTGGCTTTTGACTAATTTTCGACCAAAAATGTTCGCCATTATGGTCTAAAACTAGTTGTATTATTTTGAGAACAGAGTGTGCACGTTGGGTCCTCCTGGCTCCCCGACTAAATCTGTAAAAGACCTGTAAGATAATTTCATTATGTTTGTAATATTTTCTTTACCTTACACTGTAAAACTTGAATCTGTATCATAGCATTAGCTTTGTAAACGGTCCACAATTTTGTTGTTACTATCGGAATACTCTATTATAAAATAATTGTTTTTCGCGACATCAAAATCTCTCAGATTTAAACCAGGATGATCACAGACAGAAAAAATATAATAAAAAAGTTTTTAAAGGCATACTTTTCCTAAACAATTCGTACTAAAAAGTAAACAATAATTTTGTTTATACATGACTAAAAAGAAAAGCATGGGGCGTGCTCTCATATACTGTCAATTTATCAATTCTTCAATTCGCGCGCCCCATGCTTTTCTTTTTTGTCATGTATAAACAAAATTAATGTTTACTTTTTAGTACGAATTGTTTAGGAAAAGTATGTCTTTAAAAGGTTTTTTATTATTAATTTTTTTTTTCGAGTTGTTTCGGTGTTCGACGAATAATTTTTCTCAAGCTAATGTTTTGTGAATCAAATCCTAGAGTTCCGCAAACAGCCAAACACAACATCGTTGCAAGCTAGCATTTATTTTAGGATAAAGAAGTCCATATTAAAAAATATTAAAATATGCTTTTAAAATATATAAATATATAGAAATATATGAAAGTAATAATGCAATATTGTATTGTCACCCAACTTACGTCACTGTTCAAAATTTCATCGTTGTATAACGACGGGAACTGAGTTAAATTAACGTTGCAAGATTTGGAGGACACTAGGAACCATTGTGAACTAAAGAAAAGTCTGTAAAAATAGTGCTCACATACTATTTTACGTGTATCTTCTGTTTTTTTTTATACTAGTACCTTCGATTATCACACCAATAGGTGGCACTAGCATCAAAGAACTTTGGATAATGTTATATCGAAAAGTAATTACTTTATACTTTCAGTTTTCTTTATTAGAGTAAATACCTCAATTAAAAGTATAATCAAGACCGAAATATTTAATAAAATTATATACAATTAAAGCTTTGAAAACTAAACTTTTATAAAAACTTACAAGTAGAAAAAACGCTCAACCGTTTAAAAGTTTTAAGAATTATTGCATTTTGGGTATAATTTTATGTCATGATGTTGTTGCGGCGACAGTGCAGTGTTATTTTCTTTATTATTTCTATATTTTTTTTTAGTGATAGTGTTTGTGCTAGTGAATAAATAGGTCATGTCTTTGAATAGGTAAACCAATAATTTTGAAGATATTTAGTGTTATTTGTAGGTTAAAGAAAACGGAAAGCGAAAAATGGAACACCACCTGTTCAGGGGAGATCTGAGAGAACTCCTGTACCAGATTTTGAATGGGACAAGGAAATCAGGAAACCCGATCAAGCTACTGCTAAAGTGTGGTTTAAAAAAACGCTATCCTGTTCTAGCAGGATAGATACAATATTGGAGCTAATGAAGGAGCTAAATTTATAGGAAAGAACCTGCCACTTTTTGCATAAAACTTTTAATCATTTACAACATTTAATATATTCCCTCTCCCCAGCTACTTGATTATCTACGACACTGGTTTTCCACAGCGGCATTGCCTGAGGGGTATTCTTGTTACATATGCATGGATATGCTTTAAAAAAAAACAAATGAAGCTTGTATCATTAAATGACATCATCACTTGCAACATCCTATAACGGTATTTAATTGTTAAATTTTTAAATCCGAACATTCAAGTAAATCCACTATCATCCATTTGTTCCATTAAGCGGATTTTATTCATTTATCCGTTGACGTCCTGGATAATGGACGTATACCAATCACATAATCCTTTTAGTTGCTGCTGGCATGGGGGGAGTCAAAGTTGGAGAAGGGGGAAGAGGGAGGTTAAACGCATTTTCAAAACGAACAAAACACTCTCGAATTACTACCACATCATCAAACAAACAAATGAGTATCTAGTTCTGTTGTTGCATGCGTTTCAAAGATACTCTGTGTGTGTTTGATAATATGTAAAAATAAAAATCGTAGTTGTTAATATTAATTTTGAGGCGAAAATGAAGTGTGCATTAAAACACATGACTCTAGCGGAGTTTTTTTTTATTTTAAACCATACCATTATTTCGAAAAGTGACATGCTAATTTTGGAAAGGTAATACTAATCTTAAGGTTAGTGTAAGCAACGATGTTTAAACCTAGATGGCAGCCGTACTTACATATGTCTCTGATGTGGTTTTATTATTGCACGAAATTTCAATGCTGCTCCTACAAATTCAAATTTTTAAGGAGTTCAAACTTTCAGGGAAGAAAGTTCATAACTATTCCTAGAGTTCAATCTGTGCTGATTTTTTATTCTCCCTTTCGGTTCATTGTTATATATTTGGATATTCACTACAACAATCAAGCCATTTGAACAATGAACAAGGGGCAATCGGCACGGATAGAACTCATGAAATGGTTTCTAAACTAAAGAACACCTGTATATAAAATTCAACTCATAAATACACCATATTGTAATTGTGAAGGTAATAAGTTCATTGAAAATCTAAATCATTATCTTCTTTTAATGTGAAAAATATGAAAGACAAAGAAACTCCTTACTTAAAATTCTTTCAAGGTCACATTACCAAAATTCCCACTATCTGTAAATAGTTTAGTAAGTAATCCCTCTTGGCAACTCGAATCACCTTATTTGTTATTACTATCTTCCCTGAGAAAAATTAAAAACGAAATTTATATATAAAAATAAGCTAATAAATATAAAAAATCTAAATAGACTTCATTATTTTTTTTAAATATACTTCCCTGCCATGTAAGTCTTCAAAAATTACAACTTATATTAAATCATCCCAATTGATTCAAATCAAACTTAACATATAAATACTATGGTCTAAGTTTTAATAATGAAGTCACGAGACACCAACAATGAAAGAAATATGTTTCTTGTTTTTTATTTACTATCGCACGTTCGACTTATTTGTCATACCCAGAGCGATATACGTGACCGGCAAACTACAGAGAATTTTCTTTAAGGCTCGTGAAAATGACAGTATTTATAGAGGCTTATTTGATGTTCAAAAGATGCTACCACTTGTTCATATTCTAATAATTTTGGGAAGTATCAAATCTACAAAAATAACATAAATAATTATATGTATTCATTTGCCGAGGGTGTAACAAAACTTGAACGTCAGATGAGAAGCCTCTTCGTTCTATACGGCTTACCCAGATCAATGTTCTTTATTTTAATAAAGAAGTTAATAAAACTAGCCACGATGTTAAATTAATGTTACAGTAATTCTTACCCCCACATCAATCACCATAGCTAAGAACAACTGCGTAACCAGTTTTTTATTGCGTCTGCAATCCGATTAAACCAGGCCCCTTCGTCCGAACATTTTAATACATAAGAGTGTATAAAAATACACAGAACAAAGTTTTGCCTTGAATATCCTGTTCACTCACACAATGAACCTAGGTGTTTGCGTTCGTACTTTTATAATTGGAACTTACTCTAAGCATAAATTGCACATGCTTGGGCTAATTAAAAAGGAAGCTTGATTAACAATTTACTAAAACAAATATCAATACACATTTATAACCAAAAACAAAATATGTTAAGTCACACTAATCTACAAAATAACAGAACAATTACGTACTTACAACTAGGCGATTACGTCGTCATTTCGTCCCCGTAAATATCATTTGGATTGGAATTATTATCAGATGTTTAGGATAACGGAAACTGAAGATTGCATTCGATCACAGCAAAATGCAGTAGCATATAAACCAAATTCACAGCCACAAAACTATAACCAAAACAGAAGGAGAAAATGGTGGTAAGGATTTGATTCTATATTTATTTTATAGAAAGCCAAATCACACAAAGGCATAAACCAAATAATAAAAGCCACCTTTCCACTAAACTGAAGAAATGAAATCCAAAATAGAGGCCTAAAATATAACTATATCACCAATTCCGGATGATTAATTTACGTAGACTATGACGTCGTAATATACAGTAAAAAATTATGTATCCAACGAACCTGTTTCAAAGCCAATTGAAGTAACATTCTTCCCACAAGTTCAGTTGGTAAGCATACCATTCTTCCCACAATGCAATGCAACAAAACAACAGACTGATGAAGACGTAACAAGAGCGATAAAATTGTATTAAATAAGCTGTAACGATAGCAATTCGTTACAAGGGTCGGCACAATAATTTCGCGGACCGGCGGTTGAGAACCAGTGGTTTATTGTTTGTTTTAGTATACGCATTTTGGTACGTTGTCATCATGACTACCCTAAGTTTACACTATAAACTTATTTCTGCTTGCATTTTTTTTTAAATACGAGGTGGAGTCAAAAAGCAAACTTAAAAGGTCTGCAACTTTTTCTACGCAAATGCTAGAGACGTGAAATTTCAGCATCTTGTAAATCCACGCTTGTAGTAGTAACGTGCGTACTTGTTCATGCGTGACGTCATAACCACAGTCAAAGATGGCGCATCTGATAAGAGATGTGTGCCAGGAATTAATAACGTTTCTTCACCTTACATTTTCTCCCCCTCAGTGCTTGCTCAAGAGGCGAAAATAATTTAATACTAATTGGTGCAAGGACAGAGTAGTAAGCTGGATGGGTAAGTTACTCATAATATTGCTCTTGGATTTTGGTAACTGTGTTAATCTTATGGTGCAACAACACATCACTTGTAACGACTCTCAAGGTAAAAGTGATTATTCTTGATGTCTTAAAGATAGTTAAAGTACTTTTGTCGTGGTTCTCTTGCTCATGTAGTACTCTAAAATTAGACACATACCGATCTAGAAGGCCATCGACAGCGCCTTACTTGGAAAAGATTGTGTTCGATAGTTTGGGGGGCTTCGGTGACTTAGAATGACGCTATTTTGCCATCTCTGTTCCCAGGAAGAAATAACTGATACAGTCTTCGCCTGACTACACTATTCAAGAAATTAATTAGAAACGTTGTTGTTCTCTAATGAAGCTGCTATTTTTGCTGTAGTTATGACGTCATACATGCGTATTTGCCAAATCACAAACACACAAAATAGTGTTATAAGACCAGATCTGCAACACGTTTAACTTACAACTAGCTAGCATTTATTCTTATTCTTTTTACTATCTGATTCATGAAAGTGACAGGTACACAGATGTGAAGCAGAATCCCGAAATACACTTTAGTTTGTAAAATACGTAAAATTATATGGGTTGTAGAACAAAATATGAATTTCGAGACGTCCAGATCCCTTAAATACGTTTTAGGCGTGGAGTGTTGCGGTGCGGAGCTGACGCTACAACTCGGCAGTGTTTCATTCCAGGACGAAAGTGAAGAAAAAATGACATTTGTTGATTGAATCATAAAAATACACTTTTCTGTACACTTCGACATATATTCCAGACCCTATCTCGGTACCTTCCCTTAATAATATGTTATATATATATATATATATATATATATATATATATATATATATATATATATACAGTATATCACCTCTGTATAGGACGTAGATTCTCCTGGCAAAATTACAGGGTACGTTTCGAAATGATCTCATTGGCTTTCTCCTTGTTAGTTTTCATACGTAATATTAATTGTTCGATGGCACGGGGAATTTGAACTGACGTCATCAGTCCTGAAAGTAACCAAGTTCGATTCCCAGTGAAGTAACACACTTCTTAGATGAACCTCTACCAAGTATCAGCAATCGTCCAAAAAGTTAGGAAACCCTGATTATAGATTTTTTTGTTTTTTACAAATATGACTAATTTGCATGTTACAAACTATCTGGCAACATTGTTCCTTATATTAGTCAGTGTCTCTGTGATTGGTGTATTTCTTGTTATTTGGAGCACAGAAATTGCTGCAGTGAATATGTGCTTCTCTCCAAATGAGTCTGCAAAAATAAAGAAAGAACGAGATGGAATATTATACGTAATAATACATATAAAATATATATTAACTGACACACATACCCCTCCTTCCACAGCAATGGAAAAAAAAAGAAAAAGAATATTACCATTTTCGAAGGGTTGGAAATGATGATGTGGAATGAGGCAGTGGAGGTGGAGAAAAGATCAGACAAAGGAAACGGTGTCATTATTTGAAGACGGCAGCCAGAGAACGCTGAAACAGATGCGGTCGCTGCCTCCAATATGAGGACGCCATTGGACTTTATGTCTGGTCTTTATTGTCTTCTCCCAGACAGTGTTGCCAAAGCTCTGATTTGTTGCCATTTAAAGAAGAATAAATGTTTATCAGCTTATCACCAAACAACTAAAATGAAATGTCCAGAGACTTATTTCTTACTAAGATCACAGATATGCATGTCTCTCTCTGAGTGTTGTTTCAATTTCAAATCTTTTAGTACAATTTTTTTTAAACTGTGTATTCTGAACTATCGAATGGCACATTTAATGGCTGATGAATTCGTGGACATAGGGAGACTTTTTAAAAATTTGGTGATGGTTCTTGCACTGTTTCCACTAATGTTGATTACAAGAATCTGAAACGAACCTAGAACCTATCAGAGATTTGTTTTGCTTTAATATTTTCACTCACCAAACCTGCCGTGCTATCGTACCCTTACGCTCATCGCATATCGTCTAAAGCATCTTTTTAAATCATTCACTATAAAATTTCCTTCCATTTTCTTCGAATAAAAATCTGGCTGTCTGGAAATTTTCAGTAACGTTGACTAAAGTGGAAAACCCTTCTGAATTTCGAAGATACAAGAAAAAGTATTCTCATAAATACAGGAAGTGTTAAAAATGTGTACAATAAAGCCGACTTTTCATGCACGCGCTAGCCGGCTTTGCTTGTGATTTGGCTGAGTAGCCAATTGAAACATGTATTGGATAGTCGTAGAAATCGCAAGCAAAACACGCGGCAAGAGCGCACATGGAAAGCCGTCCTTAAGCATAAAACAAAGAAATGTTTAGAGAAATGTAAACAAAAAAGCGCAAAATAAGGACGAGTTCCACAATACACTTTTATCCCGAGTTAATCCATGTATTAGTGCACATGTCGTAGATGAAACAATTATTGATAGCGAAACCCATTCTTTCAATTTCTTTTCTGCCACCTTGTGTCAGTTCAGCCGAACTAAGAATGAAATAAAGGGAGGATTGTGTCTGCATTCAATTTGAAAAACCGAGAAAAGCACGGAAGGTAAGCTGAATATCTGATACTTCACCTTCTGCAATAGATTAAAAGCGTAGATATTGCGTATGGCTTATTAACATTACTACATACTTAGTTCGACTGGACTGACACCAGGGGTCATGTAACAGATGTTAGAAATAGAAATTCGCTATCTCGCTATCTATAAATACTTTATATATGACTTTTCTTTATCTTTCTATTCACATTTAAGAAGAAAAAGTAGGAAAAACGTCTTGGATTACGTTTGATTTTATTCTTGAAGTGTTGATCTATTCAAGCTAAATTTCTCTGCTTATGGCTTACTTTAAACTCAAATCTTTTCTGAAATTAATTGTACGGTGAAAGAGAAGAGATTCAGAACATGTGACTTTTTTATTTAGTTTTCTTCTAAACAGTAAAATGGCTAATAGTTGGCACCTTATCAGTAGTTGGCACCAATGACCTCTACCTAAAAGCGATACTGGACTGACTGTAGCCATTGAATATATCATGAATTCCAGGGAACAGAGGAGACCCTTAATCTCGTTTGTCCACTTCCAGTCTAATCCAATGTGTACCAAATTTTCAGTTCTAACACAGTTTAATACGCTTCGCACCACTGTGCGGCCCGTTTTTTTATTTATGTCTTAATTCTTGCACAAAACGTAAATATTATTTGCAGTGCACGATATACTATTATATGAATAACTTAGAAATTAAGACTTAAATCAAAAAACGGGCCGCACAGTGGTGCGAAGCGTATAAAACTGCGTTAGAACTGAAAATTTGGTACACATTGGATTAGACTAGAAGTGATCAAACGAGTTTAAATATTTGTTCTGGCATCTATCTTTTAGCTCTAACGTAAGTAGTCACTCCAGTATCGTTACGTAGAGTTCGATGGCTGGCACCTTCATATCTAGTAATTTGCACGTTCACTAGACGTTTGTCAGTAGTTCATTTCAGATCTGACGTCAGTTCAAAAATCAAGAAAGTCATCTTTCTTTGACTTATCTTCCATTAGCACAGAAGTAGTAGCAGGCCTAGATTTATTCTTTTATCTGAAATAATAAGTGTCTGATGATGTCATGGAACAATTAGTAGTAAAGGATTTGTACGAAACAGTCAACTAATATCACCAAAGTCATAGTAATCTGTTGACATTGACAACTGCATGCTTTTTGGAGAGTTTATGTAAAAAATAGTTTGAATGCTGAATAGTAAATTGCATAAAGCAAACAGTAGGCCCACAAAGTGAAATACTGGGGCGGTACCCTTGCCTTCCCTAGTACCAGTACACTCCTGGACATACTGGTATGAATATAGTGATATGATTTTTAAATTTTTAAACCTCAAAAATGTCATAACTGTAAGGAACCTTTAATAAATTGGAAGAAAATAAATTCCCTATTTTGGGAAAGAATATAAATGCCTGAGAAAAAAACTTATATGTCCCCCTATTTTAATTCCCTCTCGCGCCAGAAAAAACTCCCACAACCCGTCATTTTCTGTAGCCTTAAGATGCAATATATCCGATAAAAGAAACGTTTCAACTCGTTTCACTGAAATTCACACTTGAAAATAAAATTCATACAACAAATCCCTCCCTATCTGTTAAATTATCACAGTGGTTTGAAAACTTGTATACCTTAATTCGAAGCGCGATCTTCTGCAAATAGATTTTTTAAAATTTTTATTACCACGAAAAGATGTTCTTCAAATAGCTTTCATAAATGGCGACTCGATTTTGTGTAAAAAAAAATTGAGAACGAAAAGCTGGCAATATATATACGACTGAGATGAAAGAATGTATTACTTTTATATTGGAAACACTGGCAGCCTTCTTCTTTGAACATCATCTCATCCTTACATCCGTATAAGCCCTGGTCGTTACGAAAAGCCTTGAAATAGATTCCCTAGGCTAACAGACAGACAGAAACACCCTGTTATCCCACCCTCTCTACACCTTCTCAGAAAGCCCTCTGGTGGAATTTTCAAGACTGAAGACCAGTACGAAAAAGAGAAAGAAACACGGGGGAAAAAAATAAGAAGCAAGTAGTAAGAGAAATAATAAAAAAAAGAAACACAAGACTTAAAATAGAGGCATTTAGGTTGATGAGGCGAATTTTAAAGCTTAACTTGGTGAAAGCGTAACATTTGCATCGTAATG
Organism: Lepisma saccharinum; assembly: GCA_022664845.1. NCBI lineage: Eukaryota > Metazoa > Arthropoda > Insecta > Zygentoma > Lepismatidae > Lepisma > Lepisma saccharinum. The sequence goes on along the minus strand of JAGDQP010007591.1, from coordinate 56,542 downwards.
AGGTATGATAAAAGGATTAGGTACGGAAGAAGGGCTTCACGATGGAAGTTGAAACGAAAAGAAGATTCACCCAGTATAGAAAGAAAGAAGCGGTGGAATGACAGGGTGGGAAACTTTCTTCTTTACTGAAAGTCTAATGATATCATTATTTTTGTTTTCATATGCCATACCATCGCTCAAAGGGCCATCAACTTTATATGAAACCCCGTGACCAGGCCTGTCCTGAACATATATGACTCGGTCCGAAACTTTACCTGATTGGCCCGATATTGACCCCAATAACTAGGGACCCGGTGTTGACTGTAGTCACTACCCTGACTTCTCAGCGACCCGATGATAGAATATTGATCAATTGACCCAGTAGCCGGTCTTGTTCCCGTCGTTTGAATTAACCAATATTGTAATTTATGAAGTTCCTTGTACTGTTGACCATGAGCCGAGATTGAGGCTATCTCGTCTTGAAAAGATATGTATTGTGTATGATAGAGTTCTGTCTCGTCTCGTGGGCAACCATAGTTTCTTAATAAGTAAGCTTCTGTAAGAGAATATCATTTCTGAGACTTTTAAAAGTTTTTAATGGTTTTATCCTATTTAATACTTTAAACACCAAATTATTTCAGAATATTCTTTCCGAGGAGTCTATTTGCATTCCTTCGGCGGCATTTTTTGTTCTTTGCGGAGATAATAAAAAGCCATTCTGCTAAATCATCCATATATTCTCTGGTTCCAAGGCAAAATGGGTTACGTTAAAAAATATTCTCTTTGCAAGAGAAGCAGAAGAAACCATGCCAGTTCCATGTAAGAAACAACTTGGAAGATTGTATATCAGTTCGTTATCACTGGATTTTTATATTTAAAAAAAAAACTTACAAACTACAAAACGAAACAAATCCTATAACTTAATTGTATAAAATTTTAACTTCATCTCACTTTCTCTGACACCACAGAATTAATTTCAATAATAATAAGTTTATTTACAGTGCTGAAAACACCTACAAAAATCTAAAACAGTCATCAATTAATACAAACATTTGTTATGAAATTGCGATGGAAGATGTTGGACAAGAAATTCTTTTATTGTAAGATGCAGCTGTGCAATATACTCGTATCTAAGGAGAGCCCACATGGAAACAATGTCTCTGTGCAAATCGCGTGTGCAATATCACAATTGTAATAGCCCTAATCACCTTATACACGTGTATTATTATATACGAATTGCATATTCTGCCCGTACCTGACTTACTTAACCTCCACGTACCTTTGGACACTATTTGTATGTATGAAATTTCCTAATGCGTATATACATAAAATAGAAGGAAGTTAATTCTCTTTCTTAAAAAGAATATGTAAAAGTAACCACGCCAGGATTCGATCGCGAGCCCAATTTCTTGACCACCAGACCAAGCTACGAATTGTGGAATAAGCGCTTGTCGGTGTTATTTATAGTTCATGGAGCTCTGCGCCTGAGCGAGAGTGGACCGCGCTTTATTTCCATGTGCTTCCCTTAGACGCTAGTCCCAATATGGCCTACCTAAATTTTGAAATTAGTTCTCTCTCCTCAACGCTGTCCGCAACACTGGCCGCTAGCGACTCCATCTACTGGTTTCTGCTTAAAGCAGTCTTTATGCATCTTCTACAAAGATGTTCTAATAGAGGATATGATTATGCGCAGAGAAAGAGTGAAGCCAGAAAATAACAGAGTATCGACCAAGGCGACGCACCTGATTGGTTAGCAGACAACTAAAGAGCCTGCTGCCATCCTTGGTAGCCGAAAACAATATTTTTGATTGGAGTAAGTAGAGGCTAACTGGACGGAACTAAGCTGTGACGTTTGGCTTTGTGACGTCATTCGCATCCTGCGAGATGAGCACTTTTATGTATAGTACCTTTGGTCACTTATGTTACCTCCCCAGTCATTTATATAAACTATTTTTTTTTTTCGGATTTTCTTAATAATTTTTTGTGACAATAATTTTTGTGATGAATGTTTAGCTATGCTTAAATGTCTGGTATACTAAACTAATTCAAAAGTGTTGATCTAAATTAGTATTCTGAATGCTATGACATAAATCAAAGACATTTTAATATTACAAGAAGTGACATCTAAAAGACATTCACACATAATAAAAACCTCTTTGGGTATACATCTAATTTTTATTGTAATATCTGTGTTTGGAGAAACGAACTTGTATGATCATTATCGAACTAAATTAATATAAGAAGCTGTAGCTATATGTAAAATCAGTTATTTTTGGGCTTCGGCCCAAACAGTTATATTGCTCTGTAAGTAGAGCAGTGACTGTAATAAAAGTGTTCTTGCTATTCCCTTTGTTTTCTTGCCTACTTTTTCCTTTCGTATAAACTATCCTTTACATACGCAGCCGCCCACTTCAGACAGAGGGTTTCTACTACATGCATATACACTGATGCGAATTTTTATATGTACTCGGGTTGGTCAGTTAATACTAATTAATACTAATAAATCTTGCCTTTCAGCTTAAAACCAAATCCTACGCCGATAGCCGGAGTAAGAATTAACTGCCTCATAAGAAAAGATTTAAGGGTACCTTCGCGGGTACGTTGCAGCTTCACGTTCGTGATGAAATTGCATATCCTCTATTAGAACATTCTTGATCTTCTATACACATGCAGCTACTGCAATCTACCGGATTGAACACGTATTACAACGAATACATTGAACAGCTCATATTGGATGCTGGTACCTTATTATTTTCAATATTATGATTTCTTAGTTTGTCATGGATTAGTCTTGTTCCTTTGTGCGTGAAGTCTCAAATATGTGTGTGTGTGCCCATTCTCGTATATATATATCTATAGACATCGTAATTTCGAAGTGATTCAATTCTGGACTAATTACAGACGTATGTTCTAGGGTCGCGGTGGTTCAATGGTAGAGTCCTCTGGTGCTTGAGGTCATCGGTTTGTTAACTCCTCGTGCCATGTGGTCCTTGTGGATAACAAACACAGTGTGCATGGGTTCTCTCCCGTTTTTCCTTCCACTTCCTTCATTCCACCATATTCATCTCATCATCATCCAACCTGAGCCAAAGTTGACTAAAGGCTTTAAAATTAAATTCAAATTCGATCTTTATAATTTGTACATCTGAACATCATCATTACAAATTTTCTGCTGAAGAAAAAAGAGTATCTGGCATTTTCTCGAATTCCGCTTCGTCTAAGAAAAACAGGGTTGCCAACTTGAAATCCAAAATCGACTACTGACAATTGTAACCGAGACACCTCTGTCTGTGAAACTGTATATAGCACATTTTTTTTATATGTTCATAGGTACATGTTTCATGTTTCGATGTCTGGAATCACCTCCCGCACTTTGTTCATATCTTTTTTTTAAGTTACAATTGTCAACAGTCGATTTTGGATTCCAAGTTGAAAGCGGAATCTCTTACACAAAGCGGAATTCGAGAAAATGACAGATAACTTTTTTTCTTTTTTGACGTCAGGAATCACCTCACGAAGTTTGTCCATATCCAGTGATTCCGCCGGAAACAATTTTAGAAAAAATAGTAGCATCGTTAATTAGGGAGTAAAAAAAAAAAATTCGTACTTTAGGTCCTACATTTCTAAGGATATAAGAACCACTTTTGAATTAAAATGTTCTTCCGGGGCGGCCATCTTTCAACCATGGAGGATAACATTTTCTACTGGCGTGGAAACCTATGCACGGCTATGTACAAATTGCAAGAGTGCTAAATCAGAAACCGTTGTGTACGTAGCTTCTGAAATGTAAGTTGAAGATTTTGTGGTATCTTTTCTCACAATGAATTTCTTCATTTGAAAAACCCGGCTGCAAAATAGGTAACAAATTTTAAAACATTGGATTTTAAAAAACAAAAATTGTTTTGTCAACGAGTTGAATCTAACGCTGCAATGTTTTGTGATGTTTATACCTATCAACAGGTGTCTGAATGCAAATTTTTAAAAAAATTATGCCGTTGAATCACATTCCTTTTTGCTACGGGGTTCAAACATGGCCGTCCGCCAAAACCTCAAATGGGTCCTCATAAAGGAATCTCACTGCAATAGACAATAATAATTAATGTCTATTGCAATTACACACAACACAAGTCAAAGCCGGTACAACACAACGAACACCACTTATAAGGCTTTATGCACTTACCTTTTTATATCAGTCTTTCATTCTTTGGAAAGTGTAGTAAATTAACAGGAAAAGGATTCTAAAAGTAAGAAATAATATAAACATGGAAGAAAATATCAGATATATTTTTTTAAAACACTAATTTCTAAAATGTTTGTGCACACTGACTCAAGAATAAGACCATGCAGAGGAAATATTGAGTTTTGATAACTTAGAGACATCTAGGGAGCCAAAATGTAACTGTATCTTTAACAAAGGAGCATTGACTACAGAAAACAGAGAAAACGAACTTTTCTGACCCCTTTCCATTCTCCCAAACCCGACAGTATTACTGCGGAGACTTTTTACCACTCTTAGAGTAAAGCGTAATAAATAGTTTGGAACAGTTAAACCTTTGTTTTTTTGGATTTCCTGGTTTTGGTGTTTTTTTGTCTAATTTTACTGTACTATATGTATATATACCTAAATTGGAGCCTCTGCGTAGCCTAGTAGGTAGGGCGCTCGACTTCAGCGCGAGCCGTCCCGGATTCGATTTCCGGTGGTGGCTCAAAAATGTCGGTGTTGACCCAGGAGGAGCTGCTGTGAATAAAAGACAGTGACGATCACAGTTGAAAGCTTCGGCTCTCCTCTCCCAACACGTCTGGTCAGCGTGGGAGCAGTAGACCATCTCCTCCCTCCGGGAGAGGCCTCATCCAGCAGTGGATTGAATATGGCTGTGAATTATATATAACTTAAATAATTATAAAAACCTTGTTCAACAATATGAAGAAAAATAATGTTACAATCAGAAAACAACAGAAGACATAACAAAGGACTTTGATTTCTAACATACCGGAAATTTAAATTAAGAGCCATGTTGCTTCAAAATTTGTAAGATCTCATTGCACAGAGTTTGACTGATTTGGTACCCTCTGTAAGTTAGTGAATTTCATTTTGAATTTTATTCATGTCCTCTAGGCATCTAATGCTCAGGCCGGGGTAGGAGAGGGGAAAGGATGAGGGAAGGTGTCGGCCAGGGCCTAAGTTGAAGGAACCATCCTGGCATTTGCCTCGTGTGATTGTCTTCGAATTAGTGTTTTCAGCTCTGAAATAGTGAGTTTCCTCAGTATCTACACAGTGGAACCAAATTCGTTTCAGTAGATTTCTTGAACGATGTCCGTCAACCAGTTGGTTTGAAAAATTGCACTGTGTTCGTTTTTTCCGTTCGGTAGAACCTTATCTCTGATTTAGTCAAAGGAACAAACTTATGTTTCTCTCTCGTCTGAGAAATTCGTTTACACTGTCACACTCTGCAACTTCCTCTTCAAACAAAAAGATATTTCACTCCGTGAATATTTTCCGAGCTAAATTGATACAGTGCTTGACGTGTAAGGATGTGGTTTGAGTAGGTGCGTGTTTTGTCTCGCCTAGAAGGTTGTACCTCCCCCCCCCCCAATCATCTGCCTTGGATCAAATACGCCATCATATTTTTCATTTGTCTTTTCTGTTTCTAGTTCTCACATTGATTCAGTTTATTTTTACGTCCCAACAAATCATTCTTACTAATAATAATAAAATTGGGGTGTGGTTTCGTGCGGGGTGATTTATTTGATATTAAATTATAATCTAGCAAGGGGCTGCCAAGCACAGTACCACATTTGTCCAGAAGATATAATGGGACGGCGTTGCCAAAGAAAATAATAGTAAGTGAATGTTAGAAGTTCATACGTATACCTAGATAGTAGCGACAGTTGCGGCCAGTCCTGGTGCCTTCCGTTCCTAACCAAGGATGTTCTAATGTAACAATCCTGCTTTCTAACCAACCAACGGTCATTCTTTATTTACGTAACTGAACGAAGAAGAAAAAGAAGAATTGTAAGTACCTTGGAAGAAGAAGAAGAACTCTATTACCTCGTACAGACAAAAAATGGATTTTAAATCAAGAGAAAAGAGAACATAAGTTTACAAGGCAAAGCTGAGATAAAGTGCAATCTATTTCTAAAGAATAAAAGAGACTATGAACGAATATAGAACGTAAACAATATTAAATTTATTAAACACTTTTTATGAAACATAACGACTATTATGGTCGAAAACTTCAATGGCATCTCGGCGGTATCACGTGATCTTAGACTTGTGCTGCCATCTGATGAGTAGTCCGGAGGACGGAAACTTGTAATAGCCAAACCGCTTGAATATAAAAGTTGCAACCTTTACTGTAAGTTTGGCATATGGAAGGCGATCTTGACACCAAAGTTCAGACTTCTTGATGAGGACCCATTTGAGATACTATATAAGCACAAAATCAGGCATTATTCGGCGAACGGCTATGTTTGAATCCCCGTAGCAAACATAAAGGGGTATGATGTAACGTCGTGATCTCCAGCAAGCACATCGGCCAAGATGAATATCGGACGATTGCGATATTGTTCAAGGCCGTTATCCGAGATCGATCAATAACGAATGTCAAACTTTTTTTTTCTTTTATGGTCCTTTTTATACCTTCGGGAACCAGCAAAATGCTATCCGCTATGTTGGAGATATGATCGCCCTGGACTAACTAAGCGCAGAATATATTCTTTTCAATTGTGCTTCTCATATAATCAGGCATGTAGGAGCCCACCTACATTTTTTCCCTTTCAAATATTGATATAACTAACATTGAATGATTTGTCCTGGAATGTCTCTAACGTAAATGAAATTGGCTAACACATTTACCCATTGTAATAGCTACAAGAAGAAGGAATTTTTAGCTTTCCAGTATATAATGGTGAGCCACAAGGGGGCTGAATGTTGTAATTAATTTCTTTATCGATTTTGATATTGTCAGTATAAGTTTATTTGTTTCGTACGCCTATCTTCAAACTAGTGAATTTAAATTTATTTAAGGCCTTTAGGCATTTATGACTCAGACAGTATAGGATAAGGGAAAGAATGCTGGAAGAAATCGGCCAGTACCTAAGTTGAAGGTACCATTCAGGAATTCGCCTCGCGTGAAGAAGGGATGAAAGAAAAACCTTAGTTAGGATGGCCGGCTTCTAGTATCAAACCCAGAACCTCCAGAATGCAAAGCCAACGCTCTAATAATTAGCTACGACCGCTCGGTTACAGATTAAGTATTTCTCTTGTGTTTCTTTCGGTCTATTTTGTAACATTCATGCGGATTATAACCAATTGATTTTTTATCGTTTTCTCTAAGGGAATCCCGCATTCAAGAGAATGCTGGCCCACGAAAAGGTGCGGCTTGGCTAGTCCTTCTCATTCCCTACTCAATCACTGTGACATACTAAGTTGGGTGGTACTAGCCTAAGACATCCTTACAGAACCGACGAATGAGTTCAAGATGGTGATTTAAAAGAAGAAGAAAATTAACCGAAAAGGTATGAAAATAAAGATACAACATCCCACCCTGTCACAAAGGAAAGAGGTTGAGAAGTAAGACCGCTCTTTTGCATGACGTCTTTTTTATTTCTTTTTCGTCTCTCATTCACAGACTCTTTTCTTTCTTTTCTCTTAGAGACTTTTAAGACTGTTTTAAAAACTTTTCTCAATGTTGTTAAAATGTTAAGATGCCAAGAGGCCTTGCATCGACAAGTAGATTACAGGGCAGAAAGAGATATCCTTGCAATGTACCCTTCTTCCTCCCTCTCCTCCTCTTTTACATCTAACGGTTTCCCCCTCACTCCATTTCTCTGAACGACTCCACCTATAAGTGTTCTGTTCTAAGTAGTAGTAAAAAGAAAGAAAAGTAAAAAAAAAATACGAAGAGACTGGAAACATGTAATATAGTCCGAAATCTCCCCCTTCCCCCTCCCCCTCTCAGTTTGTCTCTTGTTGAAACGAAGTAAACCCCAATACTTTAGAAGCTACATATCTTCGAGACTATTTACGTAGAACATACAGTGGTAATTCTTCTACTTTTCTTGAGTGGTAACCCAGGTGATATTTTTCCTTACCTAAGGATAATTTAAAGGATTTATCTGTTCTTCCGAAACTCAGATGTACCCAAACTTTGGTTCGTGGTGGTCCTTGTCTTGTTTTTCGATTAATGGTTTAAATGTGCGTCAAACTGAGAACTGCTATATTTCCAAAGCCATTATATACCATAATGGGAGGTGCGGTCCACCAGGCACCTATCTTGTAGTGATTTTATTGCACGTGTAAGGTAAGTACTCGATACAAGCACTCCGATTTCCTTCAAATTTACAGAAGAAGTACAGACCAATGTCCTAAACATTACCATACAGGCGTTCTATTTGCAAATGTATTGTTTTAAACCTAGAGGCATGCAAAGTTAGGGCGACATCGTTATAAACGACTTTACATCTTCAGAAAAGATAACGCAAACCG